>CAUYQV010133262.1:0-88284 GCA_963574575.1 Galagoides demidoff | reverse complement strand
ATCCCCAGCCTGGGCCCGCCAAACAACAATGACGGCTGCAACCAAAAAATGGCCGGGCGTTGTGGCGGGCGCCTGTGGTCCCAGCTACTTGGGAGGCGGAGGCAGGAGACTCGCTTGAGCTCAGGAGTTGGAGGTTGCTCTGAGCTGTGATGCCATGGCACTCTACCCAGGGGGACAGCTTGAGGCTCTGTCTCAAAAAAAAAAAAAAAAAAAAAAAAGAAGTTTATTCTGAGTCAATATGAGTGACATGGCCAGGGAGGCGGGGAAACCAACCAAGAAGCCTTGAGTAAGTGATCCCAAGGTGATGGAATTATTAAGTTTAGTTTTATACATTTCAGGGAGGCAGGAGTTACAGGCAAAGACATAAATCATTTTGAGGAAGGTATAACATTGGTTTGGCCTGAAAAGATGGGAGATCTTAAATCAGGGCATTGCAAGTCATAGGTGGGTTTAGATATTGTTTAACTTACAATTGGTTAAAGGAGCAAAGCTTTGTCAAAAAACTTAGAATTAGCAGAAAGGAACATTTAAAAAGGGAGTCTGTTAATTATTGTGTGGTGTTTTGCCAGGGTCAGGTTGCAAGAGGAAGACACAGTATGCTGGGTCAGAGTGACTTAACTCTTGCTTGACATTGCCTTAGGTCTTGTTTATAATTTGGTATCTTATTGCCACAAAGAGTTTATTCTGTCAGTCTTACGATGCTGGCCAGTTGTTGTGCCTGAACTCCAAAAGGGAGGGGGTATAATGAGGCAAGTCCAACCTCCCATCCTGTTGTGGCTGGAAACTCAGTTTTTCAGGTTTCTCTGGGCTCTCCTATGCCAGAAAGGATCTGTCAGTGGGATGGGGTCGGGGAGAAGGTGAGGATTTAATTTTACTTTGCACAGGCTTGGTTAAACTAAGGTGGATGAGTAGAAAGGCTTATGGGTTTATCGTCATCTAAAAATGCCCTATTTGTATGTATCACCTATATCTTACCCTCTTCAAAGCAGTTTCATAAATTTGATGCACACACAATAGCTTTAGACTGAGAGAGGTTTATTTTTCCTGTTTTATGGAGAGGAAAAGTGAGGCCCACAGACAAAAGTGCCGTGGCTAAGTCATACACAAGCTCAGACAGTTAAGTTCATAAACTCATCCTAGAAAAAGTGCTACTTCCCTCCTTGCTGTGTATCTCCTTGGTCACCTTTGAGGTACTCCCCTTAGGAAGCTATGCACCAATGCCAGTGCCTAATCCTCCCTTCAAAACAATTTTGGAACTCTTTTCTGGACAATTAAATTCGTGAACTCGTCCTAGAAGAAGTGCTACATATCTCATTACTGAATATCACTACACTCTCCAGCTGGCCAAGGGGAGTCCCTTGAAGGTGACTGTAGTGATGTTCAGCAATAAGTATGTAGCACTTTTTCTAGGATGAATTCATAAACTTAATTGCCTGTTCTTGTAAGTTAATAACAAGGCTAGGACCAGATTTCAGGACTCTGGCCTCCTTACCCACTGGTCTTCCCAGTCAGTCATCTCAGGTCATCCAAGATGGAGATGTGTGACCTCTTTGGAGGGATTCGTCCTCTGAATCAGAGCCTGCTGTTCAGATTCTGTACCCTGGCTCCGTGGTACAGAAACAAGACCTTTTGGACTTTGATTTAAAAGACTAAAGCCTGAAAGAGGGAAATTTGGGCCGTGTTCTAATCATCCCTTTTCTGGGTAGAGGTTTTATTCTCTTGGGTCATTGTCAGCTTAGACCGCAGGGCACCTTCTTTGATTGCATCAGCCTGCCCCAATTATATGATGAGCTGCAATCGGATCCTTCCATCTCCCTCTACCCTGTCTGTCCCTGTGGCTGAACTGATAAAGTTTTCACTGCCCCAAACCAGTGTGCAGCCGTAACCTGCTGTTTCTGCAGCTCACTGTGGCAAAGAGAAAGCCTGATCTCATCGGGCTCAAACTAGATTCATTTACACGTTTGCCCGGGGGCCTGGGAAACTAAACATACTTGAGCAGCCATGAATAAAATGATACCATCTGATGAGCTGCAGTAACGAAAACTTATTATCTGCACAGTGGCATCTGACGGCTGAAAGGCAGTAATTGGATTGGCTGGGGGAAATTCCTCATAGATTTATAAAAATAGCAGAACAGAATGTAACCTGGGAGGTCTTCTACCTCTCTGGACCCATAGGGTGGTTCCTGCTGTTTTTTATCAGCGTCATTGTGACTCTAAATATTCTGTCCCTCATGGCCTGAAACCTAATTTCCTGTCTTTGTGCCTATAATTGACCACTGGTAGGACATTTGGTTTGTGTCAACTAGTGTGGCTTTTTTGAAAGCCGAGTTTGCATAGGGAGGGAGACATTTGTCTAAGCAACCTTTAGATAGAGATCTGTCAGCTTGTCTGCCTGGGAATACCCATGATGTATTGCACAAATATTTATTGAGTACCTACTATGTGTCAGGCACTGTTTTATATGTTCAAGATCCAGCAGTGACCCAGACAGACTAAAATCCCTGCCCTCAGGGAGCTTGCCCATGCAAACGTCCTTTACAAAAGCACAGAGGTCAGTTCCAGAAATAATAAAATCACTCTGCATTCTATCCCATACCAACTGCCTCAACATCCCATTCCGAGAACTGTTTTCTGACCTAGATACCTGGAGGTAAGCATGAACCAAAAATCTGTAGGGTTCTCCTTAAAGCCACCATGCTCCAGAAAACACATGGAGTCCTGAAAACTTCTCCACGCAATGTTTTACGGACAGTTTTCGTGTGTTTTTGAGTTCAAGAGTCCTTTGTCACTGAAGACGACCTATCTTACTTTGCTCTTTTTTATTGTGCTTTTAAAACCCTTTTAAGGTAATTCTTCTCCATCCCAGGCAGCAGGAGCTCAATTTGATGAATAGGCCAGAGGAGCTCTGCCCCCAGGTACGCTGTGTGCTGGTGGGAGGCTGCAAGGAACATGAGGGAAAGCCTAAATGTCTCAAATATTTCCATCTTTGTTTTCCACCTTGAAAGCTTTAAGGACTGCGTCAGAGGCGTTTGTGGAGATGTAGGTTTTTTCCCCTTGAAATTTATTAGCTAAGGGGCTTTTGTTATTCCCAAGTAGTTCCTTATAGGGTGTTTGCATCGTACAGGATAGGAATGGACTAGATTCCGAGTGAGTCAATTAAAGATGCCTGATAAGGATGTATAAATGATCCTTGTGGGTAGGTTCATTTGGAATCTGATATAATAAAATGCAAACCAACATTTATTGAGAGATAATAATAACTTATTATATCTGTATGTGCCAGACTCTGGCCTAAATACTGTATGATTTACTATGATTAATGACCTTGCTGAAGCCTCAATTTAAGCCTGTGACAGAGGGGCTATTAACATCTCGATCTAGCAGCTGAGAAAAGTGAAGCTTGACAAGGTTAACTAACTTGCCCAAGGACGTAGCTAGTAGAGGCAAGTATAGAGCTGGGTCTAAACAGTGATGCCAAGAGCACCAGAATCATTTTGGGAAGCTCCGTTGGCCAAACTGAAGCATTATTAAGAAAAAAAAAATCAGCTGGAAAGCCATCAAGCTTGGGCACTGTGTTTATTGGTCTGTAATGTGTCTGTCCCAGGAGGCAGAATTGGATTTGAGCCTGATTGAACTTGACCTTGTAGTGGGAACAGGACTTGACACAACAGGTGTGGACCCAAATCTTGGTCCCACATCTGTACATCTGTGCTAGAATTGCACTGTCTAAGGTACAGGGCGAGTCCCAGGGAAAGGGTTGGGACAGGAAACCTTGGTAGGAAATTAATAAGTCCTGAAAGTCTTAAGCAATGCTGTTTGAGAAACAGTCAGGAACACTCTTTTTAAACTTTCCGACTGACAGATGAGATGTGTGTGGTACCTTTGCATCAGCCACTAAATAAAATAGCATCACAAATGCTTGCCCCAGGGCCAGCACTCCGCAGATGTGCACTGAATGATTGTTATATAAGTGAATAAATGAGTGAAGAAAAATGAAGCAAGCCGAGAAAGGAATATGGTATCTTTCAAACACGGACACTTGAGCCCAGGGGGAAGTGAGTGATGTTAATGCGGTGTGTAATTGTTACAATCCTCCCCAAATACTGTTCCCACATTCAGCAGCTCTTTTCCGTTTATAGAACATTTTTGTACGTACTGTCTCATTTGGTCCTCCCAGGAACTCTGTGAGGCAGATTCTTCTTCCTTACTTCTATTCCTGTTTTACAATGAGCTGGCAGAGGGTCAGGAATAGAAGTGACTCCCTCACTAACCCCTGCCAGGAGGCATCTGTGGTCTGACCTGAGCCTGGAGTTTCCCCAAACCTGGGTGCCTTAGTTCATTCCCCCCCAGGCCCCACATCTAGGCCTGTGCTTCAGAAGGAGTTACCTGTGAGTGACCAGATGGAGCGTTCAGCACTGTGGCACGGTAACCTGGCCTCTCCTCCCTCCCTGTCTCTTTCCAGAGAAAAATGTAAAGAAGGCACAAATATCAGGTGGTTTGCCTTCCCAAACTGAAGATAATGTGTTTTACTTCAAGGCACATGCTGGGAAGTCTGGTGGGAAAGAAGACGATTAGATTTTGTATTGGGGCTGCTGCATTTGAATGAATACAAAGGGAGAGAGGCAGAGAGAAGGATTCAATTCCAGCCTTTGGTTAGCAGGAATCGGCTCTGAGGTTAGTGAGGATGGCGTTTAGCCTGGCTCTCAAGGTCATGAGGAATTACATTTATTATCAGTTCCAACAGTGTACACAGGTGTGTGTAGCTTTGCAGTTCTTTTGAGGTTTACTTCATATAAAAGAATCTAATTTACTCCGACTGGAACTGCCTCCCTTCTCCAAAGAGAGGAATTTTGAAAAAGAAAGAGGCCCACGCTCTTGTGAAATGGTGCCCAACACCGTCTTCATTTGCTCACTTCTCACTCACTCTTGGGACCATTCCAGTTATTGTAGGGACAGTGTTGGCCTCAAGTTCCTTGACCTCTCACCAGTATTTGATACTGTTACCCACACCTTTCTCTCAGTGGCTTTTGTGGTTCCCCATTTTCCTAGTTGTCCTTTTACACTTCCAGTTGTTCTTTCTCTTGTCTTAATGAACTCATCCCCCTTGGTGTGGCTATTAAAGACTAGAGGTCCTCCGGCTCGAATCTAGGCCATTTTCTCTTGTCAGCCCTTATCTTCTCCCTACATGGTGTCATCCTTTCCCATGACTTCATTTTACTCTTTTTTTTTTTGAGACGGAGCCTCAAGCTATCCCCCTGGGTAGAGTACTATGGCATCACAGCTCATAGCAACCTCCAACTCCTGGGCTCAAGCGAGTCTCCTGCCTCCGCCTCCCAAGTAGCTGGGACCACTGGCGCCCACCACAACGCCCGGCCATTTTTTGGTTGCAGCCATCATTGTTGTTTGGTGGGCCCAGGCTGGGGATTCGAACCCACCACCTTAGGTGTACGTGGCTGGTGCCTTAGCCGATTGAGCCACAGGTGCCGAGCCACTTCATTTTACTCTTTAGGTTGCAGTGGCTATCTGTCCAAGTTAGGATCGGTCAGGCTGTGCTGCAGTAACAGCCACCCCCAAATTCCAATGATCGGATGAGTAAAGTTTTTATCTCCTATGTGCAATGTCTTCTGTAGGTTTGGCAGCCAATTATAAGTGATGACCCAGACATTCAGGCAGTTTCTGTCTGTGGCTCTGGCATTCGACATGTGGCCTTCACCATGGCACCTGGCAATGGGACAGAAAGCACAGAAAACCGTACCACTCTCCTGGGCTTGCATGTGCAGCCTTTTGGCTTTAAATATAGCTCCAACTTAAATGCAAGCAAAGCTGAAAAAGGACATTTTCCTGTGTCCCTGGGAAGAGGAAAGTGAACTAGGACTTGGTGAACTGCTAGCATCGTCTCAGACACATTCCCACCATAAGTCTCACTTAGACCTCTCTTTGGAACTTTAGCCGTTACCTCAACTGCTCATGTGGCATCTTTGTCCATGAGGATGCATCTGAAATAACTCACATTTAGCACATCCCAAATGAGCTCCTGACACACTCATAAAACTCATCCTTACTCAGAACCCCCTATCTCATTGAATAGCTGAGAGAATAGTTGTCTGTATACCCAAAACAGACCCATCCTTGACTTCCCCATTTTCCATTTCCATGTCCTGTCTATGACCACATCTGTTACATTACCTCCTGCTACTTCTGCCTGTCCTTAGGGCAGCCCAGTCCAAGCTGCTGTCCTCTCTCACCCGTCTTCCACAGTGGTTTCCTAACTGTCGTGTCACTTCCACTCTTGCTTGTGGCCACTCCATTCTAGCCAGTCTGTCTCTACAATGCAGCTAGAGGAATCTGATCAATATCTCATTTCCTGCTTAAAACCCTTCAACAATTCCCATCAGTCTTATAATGGGCCAACATAGTCAACAGTCCCTGTTCAAGCCCCACCAGGACTGAGCCTGCTAACTTTCCAGCTCCCTTCCCATCCCTTCCTCAACCCTCAGCAACCCCAGCACTGGCTTCTCGTCTTCCTGAAGCTCCTGCCATGTCCTGCGAGGGGCGTTCCTGACGCCTCACTCAGGCCCTCCTGTTTCATGCTTTCACAGCCCTCTTGCATCTTTCCTTCCTAGCCCTTATCAGTTTGAACTGCATGTTTATTTGTTTGATTATTTGATCCAGTAATTTCATTTCCTGCGTTATTATCTGCATAAGGGCAGAGACCATTTCTGGCTTATTCACTTTGCACATCATCTTGCATCGTGCCTAGGACACAACAGATACTCAAGTAAATATTTGTTGGATGAACCTTTTCTCACCATAAATATTACAAAACTTGCTATGTTAAGAATCAAGTGAGTTAAAATACAATTCCTGTTAGGGTGGAGAGCTAGTGCACATAGGTGTGAGAAAGATTTCTCCAGACAAAGATTAGGATAACAAGTATAAAATGTATTTTATCTTCTTATAAGAAATAAGAGAGTAAAAAAGAGAACAGGAAAAGAGTGAGAGGAAAGAGAGCAGGGAAATAGTGTGGCATTCCACAGAAAGAGAAGAGGAATGCCAGCACTGAGACCAGGCGGCTTGCAGCTTTATGGGGATAGAAAGAAGGAGAAATAGTGAATGTGGGCAAATTAACAGTGTGCCGTGAAACTGCTGTATTTCTCCTTCTATCTTCTTAGGCTACTACGAAAGGGGCAGACAAACTTCTCATTGGTGGTGTGGTTCTGCCCTCAAGATATGGCTGAGGCCTGAAACTCGCACCCTGCTACTCCTCTTTTCAGGAACTCCAAGGCTGTAAAACATGTTCTCAAAAGCAGTGAGCTGGTGAATGTAGAGAGAAAGAGCTACACTTCATTTCTAGCTGCTATTTTCAGAGGTTGTGAAAACAGATGGGGAAAAGGAACAGAGAGCAGAGAGTGAGCTCTTAGGATTTTAGCCCTCCTCAAGAAACTATGAGTTAATAACTTCTCTATCATTCTGCTGTTAAGACCAAACCGTCCTTTCACTTCCTACTTTCTATTTAAGAGTGAAAATGACAACATACAAGCATAACATGCCCCAGTGGAGTTGAACAGAAGTTGAAGGTTATGGGTGAGAGCCAGCAGAGGTCTGGCTGGAAGGTCTTGCCATATACCACCCACCCACCACTAGTAAGCAAAGCTAGTATCTTCCTGGGGAACTGAAAGAATTGATATTTCTTGGGGACAGGAACTTTGTCTGCCTTTGTTTGTCCTGTGTGGTTCTAGCATACTGCTCTGTACCTGAAAAATGCTTCTTAATACTGAAGAACCACTTCGTGAATCTACGGGTATATAAATAAAAACCCTTCCTAAAAAAGAAAGAAAGGTGTGCTAGTTGGAGGAGGTCAGCATAGGTGCGGGCTCTTGACCTCTCCTGTCTCCCAGGACCACCTGGGGAAATACAAATATTGTTTCCCTTCTGCTCCATCATGGCTGTTCCCTGTGTCAGAGTGCAGTGTCCATCTCCCTTCTCAGGTCTTCCAGAGGCGGAACACCGGCCAGCTGGATTTCTTCAAGCGTTGGCGGAGCTACGTGGAAGGCTTTGGGGACCCCATGAAGGAGTTCTGGCTTGGTATGATTTCTGAGAATCCAGGAGGGCTGGGGTGTGGAGGGATGACTTTGCCCTTGACAAGTGGAGCAGGCAGCTTAAAGGAGCTCCCTATATTCAGGGAGAGGCCCATGTAACACAGAGCTGACCAGCCTGCCCAACAGGGGGCTAGTGGGCAAGTCTTGCACTCTGGACTTGTCAGATGGTCCCTGGGAGTTTCACGTATCTGGTATCCATGCTCTACAGGATCTGCCTGCAGCCTTAATTTCTCAGAAACCACAATAGTAGAAAAATAGCTGATGGACCGGGATTCTGGGCTGTGACTGGGAGGCTATTCTAGTAGTCCCTAAAGCCCTGCCAGGGATGCCAGGCTCTGTGGGCAGTGTTTCCTTCTTCCCCTCCGCTCTCTTCTGGAGCAGCTGTTCACAGACAGTGAAATAGCCAAAAGCATCAGTTGGGAAATGAAGAATTAAAAAATCATAATCTGGATGTGCAGTGTCTAATAGAGCAGACAATATCTGTGGTTTGCTCAGGACAGAATCTCCAGAGACCTTAGAGTAAGTGGTGTCCTGCTTTTCTACTTGGTAAGTTAAACGGATGATCAATAGAACGGCTTCTGTTTTAGAGCTATGGAGACAATGGAGGCAGAGTCAGGTCGGGATGACCCTGCCCTCCTCACCACTCCTTTCCATCCCCAGGGCGTGGTTTCCACACATTTTAGCATGACTGTGCCAAAGAAATCATAGAATATGAGCCACCTCAAAGAGACAGTGTTGGCTCTGCGCCTGTGGCTCAATCGGCTAAGGCACCAGCCACGTACACCTAAGGTGGCGGGTTCGAATCCCCAGCCCCAGCCCGGCTCGCCAAACAACAATGACGGCTGCAACCAAAAAATGGCCGGGCGTTGTGGCGGGCGCCGGTGGTCCCAGCTGCTTGGGAGGCGGAGGCAGGAGACTCGCTTGAGCCTAGGAGTTGGAGGTTGCTATGAGCTGTGATGCCATGGCCCTCTACCCAGGGGGATAGCTTGAGGCTCCGTCTCAAAAAAAAAAAAAAGAGACAGTGTTGAGAAGGCCCCTTATTAGCAGAGAAGGAAAAGGCTAAGGTGAACTTTGGTCCTGAAACTCTCAGACGCAAATGGTGAGTGCTTGCTTGCCCACACTGGTCGATCGGTTATTGAAATGCCATTTATTCTTTTTAGGACTTGACAAGCTACACAATCTCACCATGGGCACTGCTACCCGGTATGAGGTGAGAGTGGACTTACAGACTGCCAACGAGTCTGCCTATGCCATCTATGATTTCTTCCAAGTGGCCTCCAGCAAGGAGCGGTATAAGCTGACAGTTGGAAAATACAGAGGCACGGCAGGTGAGAAAAATGTCTCCTTACTGCCTGGAAAGGAAACATTTGCCGTCTGTTGTCTGAGGATTGATTTGCCATGGCCCAGGAGGTAGAATATTGTTCTCTGGAGGTGAATTGTCCTCATGGACAATTGAGGGTCTGCTCCCTGAGAGGTTTGGGGGGGGGATAAACTAAAATTAGAACTTCCCTGAAGAAAAACCCTTTTCTTATACTCCCCCAATTTAGGGTGTTGTACACAGGTGGATGAAGCCCCATTCTGAGCAGTTTCGTGGTGCCTTTCATTTGGCTGTAACAATGTGGCAGTCATCTTTGTCTACATAGCAGTGTGTGTGTGTGATTACATAAGCATTTGGCGGCACTTTGCTATAAAGACAGAAAATGAAAGCGTTGACTCAAACTAGAAGACATGTAGGTCTTATTAACATAACACACCCGTGACAACGCAGAACTGAGCATTTCTGCCGAGAGCCAGGAATCTTCAACCTTGACTAGCTGCTCATTGGACTTGCACCAGTTGATGGTGTTCATTTGTGAAGGAAAAAAAAACAAAATTAGGCAACGTGATTGAAATAGTGAAGTTATAGCAGCAAACTATTTAAGAGGATGAATGCAGTTACTG
This sequence comes from Galagoides demidoff, assembly GCA_963574575.1. Lineage (NCBI taxonomy): Eukaryota > Metazoa > Chordata > Mammalia > Primates > Galagidae > Galagoides > Galagoides demidoff. The sequence goes on along the minus strand of CAUYQV010133262.1, from coordinate 78,242 downwards.
TTTTCAGGTTTTAAAGCCCTACCAAGTTAAGTCTATTGTTAGACTTTTGCACGTTCTTGACTTTGGGTTACCATGTTGCAGTGTGTTACTTGTCAAATTGACTAACTGTATTACAAACGCTTAGACTCACGGGTAAATAGACACAGGTAAGTAAACAGCATAAAGCTGTAAGGTCACCTTTGCAGAGAGTCAGCTATGTGGTAAGAAACCTCAGGAGCTATAGGAGTATGGAGCAGGAGGGTGTGATGACAGTCACCAAAGAGTGGAAGGGCAGGTCCTCCAGGAGCTGAGTTGGATCTGAAAGGAGGGCAGAACTTAGAGGCAGGAGAAGGGGCTCTCCAGGAGTCTAGGGGTGGGCAGGCCTAAGCAGAAGGAATTGAGGTGGCAGAAGACTGTGAACAAAACCTCTGAGTGTCTGGGGCCTTGATCTGAAGTGGCCAAGTGCTAATGCAATTTGTGATCTTATACTTTCATTCAAAAAATCGTATGTGTTTTACATTTGCTCTTGTTTACCAATGCCTAGTAGGTGAACTTAAAAAACAAAGGTGCCAGTAGAGCATTCCTATATATGTAATCTTATATTTAAGATTACTACGTTTTTAGTATCTTACAGAATAGTCCCTGAGACTCAAATAGTTTCTCTAGCAGTCAGGGAAGGGATGAGTTGGGTGACGTGGTGGCACGAGAGGAGACAGAAGGGAGGGATTTGGGCTACAGATACGGGTAAACTGTTCAAGGATTCTGAGAAGGGGTGCAGTGGGGGAAAAGTGTGGAATGAATTGTTTCAGGAAAAAAATGTTGAAAAGAAGAAAAGACATAAAGAAAGAGATTATTTCTTGAAAAGAAGGTGTTGCAGCTAAAGAGGCTGCATGGCTTTGGGTCCTGTCATTTCTTCCCTTGGTAGTTATGGGTCTCCTGGGCTGGAAACAGGCTGAACTATATCCACTCAGGGTGTAATGCAGTCCTGCGTCACTTGATGGCAGGGATATATTTGGAGGAATGGGTTGTTAGGTGATTTTGTCTTTGTGTGAACATCTTAGAGCGTACTACACAAACTGAATGGAATAGCCTCCTTGAGCCCAGGAGTTGGAGGTTGCTATGAGCTGTGATGCCATGGCACTCTACCCAGGGGGATAGCTTGAGGCTCCGTCTCAAAAAAAAAAAAAAAAAAAAAAAAGGAATAGCCTCTTACACACCTCGGGAATGGAATAACCACTTATGTACCTGGATGGGATAGCCTGTGGCCCTCAGGCTACAAACTTCTGTAGACTATCATTCTACCCTGTGGGAAGTTGGAACACAATGACATTTGTGTATCCAAACATAACAGAACATAGAATAGGGACCTTAAAAATACAGCATACGAGTTAAGAAATGGTACACCTGTTAGTGCACTTTCCATGAATGGAGCTTGGCGGCCTGGAAGTTGCTCTGGGTGAGTCAGTGAGTGGTGAGGGAAAGTGAAGGCTGGGACACTACTGTATATTCGTGGAGACTTTATAAACTCTGCACAGTTAGGCTACACTAAATTCATAAAAAAACTTCCTTTAATAACAAACCAATAAATTAATTTACTGTAACATTTTTATTTGGTCATCTTTTAAATTCTTTTTAACTTTTTGATTCTTGTAAGAACACTTAGCATTGGCTCGGCGCCTGTGGCTCAATCGGCTAAGGCGCCAGCCACATACCCCTAAGGTGGTGGGTTCGAATCCCCAGCCCGGGCCCGCCAAACAACAATGATGGCTGCAACCAAAAAATGGCCAGGTGTTGTGGCAGGCCCCTGTGGTCCCAGCTACTTGGGAGGCGGAGGCAGGATACTCACTTGAGCCCAGGAGTTGGAGGTTGCTATGAGCTATGATGCCATGGCACATACCCAGGGGGATAGCTTGAGGCTCCGTCTCAAAAAAAAAAAAAGAACACTTAGCATAAAGCACAAACACATTGTGTGCACAGAAATAATCTCTTTATGTACGTACTCTATAAGCCTTTTTCTATTTAAAAATCCCCCCCCCTTTTTTTTTTTACCTTGGAAATGTTTTTTTGTAAAAAAAATTAAGACACACACTCACATTAGCCTAGGCCTATACAAGGTCAGGATCATCAGTATCATTGTCTCCCAACCCCACTTTTTGTCCTACTAGAAAGGTCTTTGGGGGCAATAACAAGCATGGAGCTGTCATCTCCTGTGGTGAGAATGCCTTTTTCTGGAATATTTTCTGAAGGCTGTTTTACAGTTAACTTTTTAAAAAATTACTTTTTATTTTGGTTCCCTGCTCGGGACTCTTTCTATTGTGTTGGAACTTTCCTATCTTCTGCTAATGAACTATTGCTCTACTGTTTCTGAAAAAAAAAGTATATATATATATATATAATTGTATTTTTTAAGCTACTAGGTTACTAGGAATAACTTTCTTTAAAAAAAAGTATAAAATGGCTTGGCGCCTGTGGCTCAAGTGGCTAAGGCGCCAGCCACGTACACCCAAGGTGGCGGGTTTGAATCCAGCCCGGGCCCACCAAACAACAATGATGGCTGCAACCAAAAAATAGCCGGGCATTGTGGCGGGCGCCTGTGGTCCCAGCTACTTGGGAGGCTGAGGCAGGAGACTCGCTTGAGCCCAGGAGTTGGAGGTTGCTGTGAGCTGAAATGCCACAGCACTCTACCCAGGGGGACAGCTTGAGGCTCCTGTCTCAAAAAAAAAAAAAAGTAGAAAGCACACACTTTAAAATAATGATAAAAAGTATGATACTAAGTACATAATAACGTGATCACTTATTATTATCAACTGACGTTTGCTGCACGTAATTGTACGTGCTATACTTTTACATGGCTGGCAGCTTAGTACGTTTCTCTGCACCACCACAGACACATGAAGAATGTGTCACATTACATTGTTAGGGTAACTATGACATCACTAGGCTATGGGGATTTTTATCATGTTATAAAACTATAACATTGTAAAAATGCTGCATTATAATGTTATGGGACCACCGTTATATATGTGGTCTGTGTTGACTGGAACACCGTTATACAGAGCATGACTCCATAGAACCTGAAAGTCAGGCACAGAAAAAAATATACCCGGGAAATGTAGATGGACATCCATGCGATTATGAGGATATAAACTGAATAAGAGGACACTTAAAGATGCTATTTTGAGGACGGCATCTGTGGCTCAAAGGAGTAGGGCGCCGGCCCCATATGCTGGAGGTGGTGGGTTCAAACCCAGCCCCGGTCAAAAAAACTGCAAAAAAAAAAAAAAAAAAAAGGAGCTGTTGTGGGCGCCTATAGTCCCAGCTACTTGGGAGGCTGAGGTAAGAGAGTCACTTAAGCCAAAGAGTTGGAGGTTGCTGTGAGCTGTGACAACAGGACTCTATCTAGGGTGACAGTTTGAGACTCTGTCTCAAAAAAAAAAAAAAAAAAAAAAGAGATGCTGTTTTGTAAGGCTGAGCACACTGCCTGCTTCTGCCTCACTGGCCGCCTCACCTCTAAGTCAGCTCAGACCACGTGACTGACAGCTGATTGCAGGCGCTCTCTCTTTGGTGCAATAGGGTATGCACACCCCAGTCTGCCTTAGAGCCCTTGGGCCTCCTCCTGCTCTGGTCTCAGTCTGCCTGGAGCCTATCTGTCATCCCTTTGGTTTTCAATACCAGTTAGGCTCAGCCTTTGTTTCTCAGCTAAGGAGCGTCAGTCTTTACAGGCTCCGTTCTGTGGGACCTTCCCTGCCTATGGTGTGAAGCTGGGTATTTCCCTTTGGCTCCTGTGCCCCACATGTCTCCCCGAAACCCAGTGCCCTTTTTGAGTTCCCAGTTGGGAACCTCACTCAAGCCTGTCTTCCCAGGCTGCTCATCCCCCGTTCTTCCACCATGAAAACTTGCCTTTTCTGAAGCTTAAAATAATCCAGTAAATGAACTGATGCTAATGGGAAAGTGAGTGAAAAGGAGTCAACACATTCGTGAATTAGTGGGATTCTCCTCCCAGGTACTCTATTTGCATTTTAGCTGTGATTAGGGGATAATTCCTGTTCTATGGTTGTTCAGGCCAGCAGTGCCAGTCAGCGGAGGATGTATTTTTTAATAGGACGTATTTTTTAATAGCAGACGTTCATATAGCATTTAGGCAGCAATCTGGTCTTCCCCTGGGTACTATCATCCCCACTTCTAAATTCCGAATTACAGTGGTGGGGTTAGTGGGGTTTTAGCTTTCCTTATATATGCTGATTGGTCCACGAGGAAGGTTTTAAAATGTAGGAAGCTTCTGGCTACTGATGTCCTAAATGATGAGGCACCATTTAGAGGACACAGCATTCCAGTGGAAGGTGAACATCCTGGTGCCTCATGCAGGAGCCAGCTCTCCCAGCTTCTCACTCCGTCATAGCTCTGATTAGAGCCGACAGATGTGCAGCCCTGGCAGAAATTTGCAGTACAAGGCTTGTCCCCTGCTCAGAGCGTCCAGGTGGGCCCTCAGCTTTTGACTTTCACTGAAGCCGTCTTGGAAACCCTGTTTTCCTTCATGACCCAAATGCCAGCAAAGTAATGGTGTGTGTGTTTGGATTCTGATTCTGCATCTTGGAACAGGGCAGGGAGGCTAACTTGTGAGCTTTACCTTCGAGATGCCATTCACCTATTCAGAGATTATGATGAAAAAAGGAAAGAGCTGCACGTCAGAATGGTGCAGAACGACTTCTGTGGGCTCGGACAGTGGCTTCAAGTCCCACCAGTGGGGGACTCAGTGGTGCCCAGTCAGGAATGGGTCCACCTCCTTGAGGCACTTAGACATGTGAGTAGGAAACTCTGTGCATTTGGTGGGCTGGGGTCAGGGATGCCAACTGTCCACACTGGAGAATTATTCTACTCCAAATCTTGATGCCTTGCTTGTTCTGAAGTGGATTTTTAAAAGCTGGCACTTGAAAAAGAGAAAAAATTGATGGGTAGATGATGGACAAAAGGGAGCTCTTGAAAGGGTATAAATCCCTCTTTTACACTCCCATTTCTAATTTTGAGATAAGACATTCAAGGTCTAGATACATGGTTCTGTGTCTGTAGGTGACTTACAGGGGATGAGGTGTTAATAGCCTCTCCTGGTCTGAGGGCAGGCAGCTGCCTGGGGCATCTTTTCTGTCCCAAGCATTGCTGGAGAAGAATGGATCTGAGGGTGACATTTGGATGAGAGAGATGATGACTAGTTTAAACCCACCTTGACTTTGGGTTCAGACCTTTAATGGGACTGCCACCAACGCCTCCAGCTCCCTGCTCTCATTGTGTACACTCTGACATCAGGCTGGCTTCAGTTCCTAGAAGATAGACAATCTCCGACATTTGGGGCAAAATCTACATTATCTTTCTTTATCCCAGTGCCCAAGTTTAGATAATCATGCATGTATCTTTAAGAAAATCTGTGCACAGATGCTTAGAAAACAGCTCTGAGAACTTTCTGTGCGAGCGAGGTAAGCTGTGCTCATTTAAAGGATGTCACCGAGGCGGTGCCACAAGTTATTTTAAGGTGTAGTTAACTTTCTCTAAGAAATCTGAAGGGAGGAGGAAATGTGCATAACTAAAGTGACACCGCCCTGTCACTTGGGGCACTGTAATGGTGACCAGGAGGACACCCTTCTGCTGCATCTGCCTGGGAGGGGCCTCTGCGCCCGCTCTGCTTTAGCTGGGTGAGGCTTGAAGAAGCCGCAGTTTGAGATTGCCGAATTGGAGGGGCAAATCGGAACCTTCCCTTTAGACATGTTACCCACTCTTCACACACCTACCCCGCCCCTCCCAGCTACGTGTTGGAGAGCAGGGCCCTCCTCATTTTGGATTCCCAGAGCCAACACACACTGATCCATAGCAGGTGTTCGGTACATGTTCCCTGAACAAATGAATGACGTTGTAGGCCAGAGGCTCTCCCATTTTAGCCTGCACAAGGATTGTCCGAGGGGCTTGTCAAAGTGGAGATTTCTAGGTCCCACCCTGTAGTTTCTGTTTCTATAGGTCTAGGGTGGGGCCTGAGAATGTTCATTTCTAACAAGTTCCCTTGTGATGTGACTGGTGCTGGTCTGGGGACCCCACGTGGAGAGCCACTTTTGAGAAGGCTCCTTCACGCTAGCGTAATTGAAGCCCCTTGTTGAAATAAGAAAGCTACAGGTGGAGTGGCGCCTCAGAAAGAACTCTGGACTTGGGGACCTGGGAACTGAGATTTGAGTCCTAGCTCTACCAGTTATGGACTTTGGGACCTTACCAAGTACTTTGAGTCTAACCTTTGTGAGTTTGTTTCTTTGGGAGACGAAGAGGTGCCCTCCCCGCCTCTCAGCCTTGCTGGGAGATTCAAGTGAGAATACATGTGTGAAGATGATCAGTAAACTCAGAGATGCAAATGTGAGTATTGTTAGTGCAGGGAGAGAACTTGATTAAGCTTGTGATTGATAAGGATCCTTATTGCCTTTTATGAGCTGGAAAAGAAAATAGGCTTATGAAAGGATGACAAATATGATAGGGAACCAGGAGAAATATGAGTAAAGTAAAGCAGATTTAGACAGGATGCAGTGAGGCACTGAATTGTACGTATGTCCCCAGAAGGGCTCTGCAAGTTCAGGGGTGTTTGTGTGTGTGTGTGTATGTATATGTATGTGTGTGTTAGGAGGGTGGGTGGGAAGATCCATATGGAGAATTTTTCTCAGGAGTGGGAATTTGGACTAAGGGCAGAGAAAAACCCCACAGGAAGACTGGTCACAGCAGAGGGTGCCTGGTGGGGACGTGGGGATGTATGCCTGTGCATAAGGTATAACCAGGTTACAGGCCTGCAAAGCAAGGAAAAGTGACTCCCCTCTGTGCAGTAGGAAGAAGGACATTAGGCCTGAGATGATGAAAATGGAGGTTCAGGTTCAGGTGGGCTGGGAGAAGGGCCTAGGTGGGAGCCGTGGGCACATATGAGTGGCCTGCAGGAGGAAGGACTTGAAGGGGTTATCAAACCAGCTCAGAGGTTTCAGGTCTGGGTAGTTAGATGGGGAGAAGCTGAGGCAGGGAGGACAGAGTGTGGGTTTCTTGTTGAGAGATCATCAGGGACTAGGGGAGAGTCGGTATGTTTGGTTTGGGATATTTGACATGACTGGGAGCTTTCAAGTGAAAATGCTTTTATGGTAGTCAGAGAAACAGGCCTGAAGTTCCTGTTCACCTGTGCCATGCTCTCCTGTTGGGCATTTTGAGAGAGCAGCGACCACCTGGGCTACATAGCTGACTGGCTCCTTGGTGTTTGCGATCCTAGAAATCTTCCTGCCCTTTGGATCACACCTCGGTGGCTCTCACTTTCTGTCTCTTCCCTCATGTAGGGGATGCCCTTTCCTATCACAATGGATGGAAATTCACAACTTTTGACAGAGACAATGATATTGCACTCAGCAACTGTGCCCTGACGCATCATGGTGGCTGGTGGTACAAGAACTGCCACCTAGCTAACCCCAATGGGAGATATGGGGAGACCAAGCACAGTGAGGTAGGTGGCAGGTGAAGATCTTTTCTGTCCCAGGCTTTGTCCACATTCAGCCCCCAAAGGGATGCCCTCCAGGCCAGTCTGGCAGCCCCTCTCCTTCTAAGCTTCCAGGCTGAGCAGTGGAGTTCCTTCTCTGGGCTCTGTGGTCTTGAGGTCATGTCCTTCCTGCCCAGTGGCTGTGGCCCCTGCCTGCTCTACATTCCCAACAGTGCTGCACACTCAGGACAGGTTGTGGGAGCTAAGACTGCCCACTGCCATGTGAAGACAGATGATGTGAGTCACACACCATCTCATTTTACTAGTCCACACATGGACACTGTCAGCACAGACTGCTATAACAAAATGCCACAGACTGGAGAGCTTAAATGACAGACATTTATTTCTCACAGTTCAGGTGCCAGCAGGTTCAGGTCTCCATGGGGACTCCCTCTGTGGCTACAAACGGCATCTCTGGCTGTATCCTCACATGGTAAAGAGAGAGGAGCTCTGGCCCCTTCCTTTTCTTATAAGTACACTTGACCCAGCACGGGGTTCCACCCTCATGACCTCATCTAAGTCTGATTATCTCCAAATCCCCTACCTCTAAATACCACCACTTTGGGGGAGCAGGGATCCACCATATGAATTTTGGGAAGACACAATATTCAGTTCATAACAGAGACTTCCTAATTTTGTCTAGTTGTTCTCATAGTTAAACCAGATCTATTTTTTTCAAGTTTCTTGATCATCAGGAAAACAAAGCCCTTTCTGCGTTAGGTCAGACACATTCTTGGGTCCACTTCACCCAAAGCCTGCCCAGAGCAGAGTGGCAGCCCAGTCGCTCCATTTGAGGAGTATACACACAGGGCTGGGAGTTCAGGAGTCTCCTCTCCCCACCCTCGCTCTGAAACCTTCCTACCTGTGATTTCTTGACCCTCTGGGACTACTGTATATCATCTATATTAGCCTGACTCTGCCAGTTACAGAGCATCTCCAGCCTGCTCCTTCTTAGCATCTTGAACATTGCATCTTTGCTTTTACTCACCATTAATCCTCTTCCCTTCAGAACCTCTTGGAGTCCCCATCCTGGGCTTTTAATTTCTCATCCTATACCCTGGTCCTGAGCCTTCAGGAAGCCACCTCTTCTCAGAACTCACTTTGTGCTAATATTACTGTAAATATTAACACATCTAAACTCCAGGTACATTTTGATTACTTTGACTCTGACCAAACTATGAGGACTCCTGATCTTTCTGTGATTTTTCAAATGGAAGAAGAAATTTGCCCTCCGCCCCCGGGGGAAGCCAAGGAGGATGGGTTGATGAATCAAGGCTGCAGCTTGTGGGCCCACTCAGGGAAGCCTGTGATAGGAGATCAAATATTTCAAATGAGCATCCAGCATGCCCTAAACCATCCCATATTTGCTAATAAAAGACATTCATCTGGTTAATGTGCTTTTCACAGTCTGTGAGGCATTTAGCTTCTTGTTTATTATTTACCTCACAAATTAAAATACATAAAATTGGTCACTTGGGCTCTTTATTGGCCAGGTTGCAAGGTTATTAAGTGAATTAAATATTATTGCGCTCACCAGTCAAAAGACATAAAATGAAATTTCGTTTTCAGCAGGCTATTTGTTACCCCAGAGCTAATATCTAAACAGTCTAAATTGAAAATGATTTTACACAATCGGCCAATTAATACGTTTATTTTTGCCTTTAATTTTTTGGAAAGGAAAAGAGTGAGGCAAAGATAATTTGCTCATTGCAGGCCACGTTGACCCCAAGTTAATCTCATGGCGCTCCGGCCGTGACACACACTTGCTGGCTCCCATCATGTCCTCTTCCCACGGAGGCTTCCATGTCCCCAGCCTGTCTCACCCCGACTTCCCAGCAGAGGGCGCACGTCCCAGCCCCTGCCCTCACCTCCCTTATAATCCACTCACCTCTCCTGCTACCCCCAAGCAGCCAGAGAGTGGTTTCACTGGTAAAGAAGGATTCTGTTGTTCCGTAACTCACCCACCTTCTGTTCATGTGGCTTTTTTTGTATGTGTGCAGGGGGTGAACTGGGAGCCATGGAAAGGACACGAATTCTCCATTCCTTACGTGGAGTTGAAAATCCGCCCTCATGGCTACAGCAGTGATCGTGTGCTGGGCAGAAAGAAGCGGACGCTGGGAGGAAAGATGAGGACACAATGATGGCCCATTTTGAGCGACAAGTGCAGGGACACGACCAGCTGGGTTGGGGGCTGGGCAAGCTTGGGATGGGGCGGGGAGTCGGTACCTGGTGAATGGAAGGTGGAGTGCTCATAGTGCTGGTTTCTGAGAAGGCTAGATATCCCGCAGACCAAAGCAGGTCCCCCGGCTTCCAATCACGGAGGTTCCTTTGTGTCACCTGCATTGTTTTCCCCATCTGTGTGAGGGGGCCTGAAAACCAACAAAATAGTAGCTGCACAAGATGTACCGGAAAGACAGTATGGAAACCGCAGGGGTTTTCACCTAGACTTCAGTAACAAATATATTGGATTAGGACAAAAATGAATCATCTCCCACTTTACTGATTGGAAATTTCTAGAAATTTCTAGAAACATATATACACATACTTGAGGTTCTGCTAATCCAAATCTTCTCTCTAGGAAGAAGCACCAAAGAGGGGCTCTGATTACCTAGGAGTTGGGACTGAGGCAATTGGATGTTTGTTACCTCCTTTTCCCACTGGGCTTTGAGGGGAAAAAAGGCACAAATTCCCCCCCTTTCAAATTGCTGGTGTTAGGGAGAATAAAGAGAATAAAAAGGGACCAGGATGGATTCACATTTAGCTAAGTTCTGACCAGTATCCAGCATGCTGGAAACCGAAGCTCCTATTTTACTGCTATTTTTAAATGCCCTCTTTCCGGTCATTTGCATAATCACTTTCAGAGATCTGCATATGTTGTGAATGAATTCTCACTCATTTCAAGTGTAAATAATTTGACTCTCTTGATAACTGGTGCCTCCCAAAATCTCTCCTGTGACCCCCTTTCATGCCTCCCTCCCCGAGGCTCAACAGTGCTGTGTGACCCCTGAGTTTCCCGAGGCTGCCAGTGCCGTGAGTCTTACTGTTGATTGGACAAGCTTGGCAAGGTCAGCTCCTTCTTGTTTATTTCCTATCATTTCGGAAGGTATTTTTGCAGTGAAGTCAGTGACCATTGAAGGTAACTTAAATTCCTATTCAAGAAAAAAAAAATAAACCACTTGATTTAAAAAAAAAAAATTGCCTTGTGTTATTTTTCCCACTTAAGAGCACTTGAATTCTAAATTTAACCTAAGTGCAAGTGAAGGTACAATTTGCGCATTATAATGGAATTTGGTTGGCTGCGGTCTCTTCTTTTCCTGATGGCAAATAATGATATTTGGACTGCAGGAGAAGTGAGTAGGAAGGATGGCAAATGCCCTAAAAGGTGCAGTACCCTCCAGGACCAGAGTGTGGCTTATAGCCTAGGTTTCTTCAGCTTTCAAGCTTGGGGTGAATGCCAAGCCATACTCCTGAAAGCATTTTGGTCAACCTGTAAGGTGTTCAGTCTCCCCATCTCTTGCCCTCCACCTCTCCCTTGAGATACCTTGAACGGTGCCATGGTAACTGCTCGCTTTGCAGATGGGCAGTCTGAATGAAGTTCAGTTTCATTGCTGGTGCTGGTCATTTAAACTGTGTGTGCATGTTGTTCATTCAGTCAACAAGACTTTATTAAGTGTCTGCTTTGTATCAGGCGGTGTGTTGGGCACTGGGGAAACAGGTGAGCAAGAGGTGAGCTCAGAGAGGTGAGCAAGACAGACACCGTCCTTGTACTAATGGAGCTTGTGTATTGTCGTCTTTCATTGATTCCACGAGTATAGATTAAGCCCTGTTAGGTACCAGGTACTGTTCAAAGCATTTGTGTTACACAAGAGAAACAAAACATATTATCCCTGCCATTGTGTTTATATTCTACTGGTGGAGACTGACAATAAACCACATATAAATGTATAATTTCAAGGAACAATAAGAAAAGTAAGGCAGGATTAAGATACGGAGGCGGTAAACGGTAGTGGACTATGAAACCTCTATGGATGTGGATAGAAACCTGCCAGACTTTTCTAGTCTTGATCCAGCTTTGTCAGGGCCTGAGGCTGATCTGCTTTCCTTGTCTGTCTTAAAGGTCTATCTGCCCAACTTCCCAGTTCCAAGTCCTCTCCTAGGGTTCCCCGTTTGCAAGTGGAGTACTCACCTTCGTGATTCTAAAGCCTTAGGTTCATACGAGGAGTCCAGGTTTTTTAAGAAAAACTGTCCCCAAAGTGGGTCAGATCCCAGGGACCGACTCAGAACCAGGGATGGTGGATAATAGGTGGTGCTTCTCAACACAGGTTTCTGTGTCCCCTCCCTAGACATTCTGGGTCAGTAGGTCAGGACCGGGTGGGGGCTGCTGCTGAACTGGTGACCACTCCTTGAGTAGCTCTGGCACAAGGGATCACCCAGGTCTTCTTGCTCTGGATGCATCTACGGTGGCAGCAGACTACAAAGTGTACACTCCCATGTTCCCTGACCCCAGGGCTCCTGCACTGCTGGCCAAGAAGAGGACTCTTGGAAAACCGGAGTTTCTTATATTCTTCTGCCTGTTGGACTCACGGTGCTGCAAGGGAGGAGGCAAAGAAAACCTTAATTGACCCTCCAAAGGTTCTACGGGGGACAGGGCAGGAAGCCATTTTCAAAAGGTCTTTGGCTGAGGAAAACATTCCAAGCCTACATTTCTGTGCCTCATTTCTCTTTAACGTGACCAGCACAGGCAGCCGCCACAGGTAGCTGAACACGGGCCAGTGGAATGAGTTTCTGGCTAGATCTGCTTTTCAGAGATGGTCAAACACTTGTTTTAGAGCCAGCCTTTAAGGTTTTGAAGCTTACAGGGACAATTTCTACCCTTCAGAACAAACTAAAGCAATTGGAGGCTCTCACAGACCATATAGACAATCCAGGCACTAGGGCAGAAGCAAAGGCTGATGTCCTACCAACATGTGGTAAGATTTCAAAGCATTGTCTGCTCTGAGTGGGACCCAAGCAAGCCAGTGATGGACAAAGCACAGCTCTGCCTTTGGGCAGCTCTTGGGTGGTGGAAGAGGCAGCTGTGGGAGCAAATCGTGACCGTGGGTGCACAATGGGGAGAGGGAGTCCACAGGGGCCGGACATTGTGAGCAGAGTGGGGTGACCAATCCTGCCAGGGTGCCAGAGGGAGAAAGTTTCTTGGGGATCTGATGTTAACAAGGATGAGCGGCCAGGGAAGAAACCAGAGACCTGAGGGGAGGCAGGGCACCTGTGGCAAAGGACACTTGATGGCACAGATGGGAAAACTTGGAGTGTTGTCCATGGATTTGAGGGAGGAGATGTAGTTTCTTGATTGGGAGAGGAGAGCTTGGTGGGAGGAGCCACCCTGGGCAAAGGGCAGGATTCTCTCTTTGCCATGGCTGTGCTGCGGTTCTCAGCTCTCACTCCTGAGGACTCGGTGGGAGCTTTCTATGCACAGGTGTTCATGTCCCCTCTGCAGACTCCGCTTGGATGTGTCTCAAGTAAGTCTCATGCATCTGAACTTCCTAAAGCTCCCAGGGGATTCTGATGTGCAGCCAGGGTTGACACCCACCCCTTAGATGAAAGCATTTGGACAGTTGGGAACACTCAGGTTTTTAAACCTGGGAGTGATGAGGTCGGACTTGTATTTTAGAAATATCAGTCTGGTGACAAGATAGAGAATGGGGTAGGGGGTGTTAAGGGAAATTTTGGAGAAAGAATGAAGATTCTCGGACAAATTAAGGGCTAATGTTGTAGTTTAGGCAAGAAATAATGACTTTCTTGGCCAGGGCAGAAATGGTGGGAAGGAGAAATGAGGGCCCAGAGGAAGGGGTCATCTAGGAAGAAGGATCAACAGGATTCAAGGAGGGTGGGCAGTGAGGGAGGAGACTGTCCTTTCATGGCAGAGCTGAGAGCTGGTTGTTCTTGATAGCAGCTGCCTCTAGGAATAGGGCCCCAGGATTTATGCAGGGATAAAAGCTCCCATTTTAACTTTGAATTTGCTGGGATTGCATGAAGGAGTAAAGAAGCGAGGGAATGACGCAAGGATTTATGATCAAGGGAAGAAAAGAACCAGGTGTGGAGAACTTTACCTAAAAAAAAAAAAAAGAACCAGGTGTGGTGTGTGGAAAGAGCTGTGGACAGAAATATACAAATGACAGGATGGCTTGGCAGAAGGAACAACAAATACAGACAGGGAGAGGCTCTTGGTGAAATTTAGTCAGTTGCTGGAAAAGGTCCTCAACTAAAAATATTTCCAAGTCATTACTTTAAGCCCTTTGCGGGGGGTGGGGAGGAGGAGGGAGAGCATTAGGAGGGGGAATTCTGATCAATAGCGAGCTCAATAGGTTTCAGCTGGCGGCCCAGTGCAAGAGGCTGCTACCTGCATTCTGGCCAGGAGGTGGCAGTGTTGTCCTTCAGGGAGACTCTGAAGCACCACTTTTTTTTTTTTTTTTTTTGGAGACAGAATCTTACTTGGTCACCCTGGGTAGAGTGCTGTAAGCTAATAGCTTATAGCAACCTCAAACTCTTCAGCTTAAGGGATTCTCTTGCCTCAGCCTCCTGAGTAGCTGAGTAGCTGAGTCTGTCACAATGCCCAGCTATTTTTAGAATTGGGCAGGGGGAGGTGTCTTGCTCTAACTCAGGCTGGTCTCGAACTTGTGAGCTCAGGAGATCCACATGCCTCCGCCTCCCAGTGCAGCACCACTTCGCTCTCTGGCCAGGACAGGTGGCACCCAAAGCTGAGGCCACAGCAGAGATACTCAGGTCAGGTTTACTGAAAGGGGAAGGTGACCTGCCTGGGTAGTGCAAAGGGGGTTTTGCACAGGGCTGGGTGGCAGTTATAGGCCCCTTTTATATGGGGTCTAGCAAGTGGGCAAATTTCACAGCTTTCTTGGAAAGTTAGGTCCTTTGGGGCCAAGCTCCTTTGTTTCTTTGTCTTAGGAGGAGTGGAGGAAGAGGGGAAAGGGTTCATGTGTGGCTGTGTTAGGGTCCCCAACAATAGGTCCCCTCTTTTCTTCTTTCTTGGAGAGTCAGCAGAGTCAGCCACCTTGCTGAGGTCCACCTTAGCATCCAGCCTGCCTTTGGTATTTGATATGGCACTGTCATTGCTGGTCTGATGCACAAAATATACCTGGGAACTACCTTGAAGACATTACCCAGGGAGAGCAGAACCCTTGCCCCAGACCAGGTGTACGGGGCTGGTGGTGTGGGAAGTGAGGTGGAGGTTGTTAGCCTGATTAAAAGTGACAGGGGCACCCCTGAGAAGGATTTCAGGCAGTTCCTAGTGAATCCAAGTGAATTCACTTTCCCAATTCCTTCTGTCAATTGGTTGTTTCTGTGAAGGAAATGTTACATAAAGACGTTAGGGGCAAGGGGTGGAGCCTGTGGCTCAAGGAGTAAGGTGCCGGCCCCATATACCATATACCAGGGGTTCAAATCTGGCCCCAGCCAAAAAACTGCAAAAAAAAAAAAAAAGACATTAGGTTCAAGGTGGTGGCTCATGCCTGTATCCCATCACAGAGGCCAAGGTGGAGGATTGCTTGAGGCCAGGACTTCAAGGCCAGCCTGTACAAGAAGGAGACCCTTGTCTTTACAAAAAATAGAAAAATTAGCCAGGTGTGATTGGCAGCACCTGTAGTCCCAGCTACTTGGGAGGCTGAGGCAGTAGGATTGCTGGAGCCCAGGAGATTGCTGTGAGCTATGATGATGCTACTGTACTCTAGCTCAGGTGACAAAGCGAGACCCCATCTCAAAAACAAACAAAAAAAACATTCTCAGGTTAGCCCACAAAACTATTTATTCCCCAACCACACAAGTCTTCCCCATTAGAGCCAGATCACACCCTATGGTAATTGTGAGTTTCCTTATACTTCTAGCGCTCTACCTCTCTTCTTCCTCCATTAGAATTAGCCTTTATGAACTTAAAATTATAACTGTATTATTTACTGTTGTATCTTCTAATATCTAGCCTGGAGCCTGAAAGATGAATCTCAGTAGTCTTACAATAACAAAAGTAGATAGTATTGCAGTATTGTAATTTAAATAAAAAGAAGAAATAAAATGGAACAGAAACATGTCTTTATTTTGGCGAGTAAAGAGAATGAGGTTTATACTAATTAGAGAATGATAAGAAGGTAGATGGTGCTTGCAGTGGAACATCTGAAGGAGACATTTAGACACGTGAAAGGCTTCTAGGCAGACCCTTGACTGGATTCAACAAGTTTCTGACTCAAAAGAGTTGCTCCTACAAGTTAGGAGGCAAAGTCAGCAGATGAACCTGGGCCGCGATGCCCAGTGTACAGCAGGAGCACTGGGACAGTCCGAACACTTTGGTTTCCATCCCAGATTTGGGTAAGTTGCTTAACTTTCTCTGGACCCTATTATCTTCTTTTGTAAAGTGGGAATCAAATGAGATAATGAAAGTGCTCTTTACGTATTATGAGGGATTCTGGAATGCTAAGATAACAGGGTTGGATCTCTAGTCTTCAGAATTTCATTTGAAACGTTTTCATTTTCTTTCTTTTTCCTTGATAGAGGTTTATCTCTAGCCAGCCTAAAGATATATTTGCTATGAATGGCCACTGACATGATTATTACGGGTCACAAATGGAAGGAAAAGAAAGGGAAGAGTGAGAAAGAAATGTTAGTAAAGGTCGAGGAGGATCGGTGTGCATTTCAGAAAGGGTTTCCCTGGAGATGGTATTGATTGAGCCGTAGGCCGTGTAGGCAGCGGAAGACAGGAGCAGGGGATGCATGGCCTGTGCCCTAGCCCTCCACTGCACCATTTCCTAAATGGTGTTCCCTTTCCTCCTGATGTGTTAAGAGAAAAAGAGGCTTTATGGTCAAATAAGTTTGTGAAAACTCTAAGCTACGTGGAGTTAAGTAAAATTTTTTTATTGTAGTACCTGTTGGAACCTTTCATGTGACACATGCATTGAAGGTCTCAAGGGGGGTAAAATGGGGAAGGTATAGATAGTATACAGTGTTTTGAAAACTTATGTGACTATACAATATCTTTGGTTGTTTTGAACATATAGATAATATTTCTCAAGGTGTGGTTCTGGGACCACCTGCGTGCCTAGAATGCTTCATAGTAGAGGAGGTTGCCTGGCATTACCCCAGACTTAAAAATCAGCCAGAAGGGCAGGGAAGGACTGGGAATCTGCATTTTAAAGAAATGCCCTGGTGGTTAATTTTTTTCCATTTGACACATTTATTTAGCATATAGTATGTGCCAGTCTCCATGGTAGATATTAGAAGACATAACAGTGAATAATACGGTTATAATTCTAGCTTCATAAAGCCTAATTCTAATGGGGGTGGAGTTCTAGAAGTGCAAGAAACACACAATTACGATAGGGTGTGATCTTACTGTGATGGGGAAGACCTGTGGTTAGGGGAAGATCTACTGTAGGCAGTGATGGTAAGTGAAGAACATTTCCACAAAAATACGTTAGAAATCCCCCATGTGTCAAGTACGTATGACATTCCAGACCCTGACAGAGTTGTGAATGTCACATAAAACCCGGTGCCTCTTTTACATACTGTATTTATTCTGCGAACAAGTGGACTAGCTGGATCTATGTTCTAAGGGAAACACCTGTAAGGTGGAAAAGACGTTGCTTCAGACTCTCTCCTGACTTGGCCACCAGGTGGCAGTGTCATGCCAGGGTGGCTTGGTTGCAGGGGGAGGTTAAGGCAGATAATTAAGCAACCTTGCCTGTTGCATAGTGCAAATTTGGAGACCTTAATTCGTGGAATATCAGTAATCCTGCAGGTTAGTGCAGTATGTGGTGAAATTAGGGAACATAATGCACCAAGGGAAATAGAAAATGCCAATTATTTTCCACATGTGACCTGTCTGCATCATTTGACTCAAGAGACTTGTTTTCTTCTTGAAAGTTTCTTCTTTGATTCCCAGGACACAACTCTCTCATGATTTTCCTTCTACCCTTAATAAGAACTACCATTTATCAGGCACTTATAAGCCAGGCTTTATATGCATTATCTCATTTAATCCTCTCCTTCCTATGAAGTAGGTACTCTCATTAGCTCTACTTTATAGGTAACTCTTTATAGACAGGTTAAGTCATGGACCTAAATTACATAACTAGTGGGAGCTGGAGTTAACATCAGGATCAGGACAGCCCTAGTCCTGAGTCCCAGCCCACTGCACTTACAGCCTCCAGAGAGCTTGGATGGTATCTGAATGATCCCCATCAGGCTGCACCCTGTATCACTGCTCCAGAATGCTTTTCCACCTTGTAGACCATCCAAATGGTATCCTTCTTTCTTAATTTCTTCCCATGTAAGTCTCTATACAGCTTCTGAGTGATCTCTCTCAGCCTGACCTGAGCTCAGCTTCCCTCTGGGGAAGCAATGACCATACCGTATTATAATGGTCTATTTGCTTGTCTGGTCCCCCAACCAGGCTCTGAGCCCCTCCAGGACAACTTAGTTTCTCTGTCACGTAGTGTGCCTGGCACATAGTAAACAGTCAAAAATGCGAATGGAATAAGTAACTTCCAAAGGAGGCTAAATGGACACATGCATGGCCATTGCTGAATGAAGTATACTGTGTGGTGTTGCCCACCTGAGTATTTAAAAACCTCCCTCTGAACCTGTGATAGAGAAACCTGGTTGGAGGGATTCTTTTTTTAGTCTTATAATCCTGTGATTTTAAAGTTGGGAACAGTACTAAGGTCAAGAAATAAGGGGCCGAGTGCTCTGGTGGGTTAAGAGTGCTGAAGGCATGATGACATTGTGCAGATCCATATTCACACTTCAAGGTCAAGGCTGAGCCAGGCGGGAGGGGCTTCTCCCCTCTCCCCTCCACCACAGTTTCTGGGCAGCAGTCCTTCCTCTGCTCGAGAAAGTTGTGGGATGTCTTGGAGGGATGAACAGGGAGCTGAATGAAGGTTCTCTGTTCTCTAGTTGTCATGATGGGCGGTGATTCCTGCGTAAGGGAGCCCAAGACATAGCCTGCCATAGGGGAGAACAGGCCCAGGGGGAGCCAGTGCCCCAGGCCTTCCTTCCTAGGCCCTCTGTGGAATGTAGTCGGTTTCTGCCCATGTGTTTGCTTCCCTGACAAACTTATAAACTTACTGGTTGCTGTCCAGGATGGAAGCCACTAGGCACATACAGCCATGGAGCACTTAAAACAAAGCTGGCATGACTGAACTAGTGCACTTTTAATTTTGTTTAATTTTAATGAATTTAAGTAGCCACCTATGCCTAATGGTACCATATTGCCAGTGCAGATCCAGACAATTTCCTTCATTCCTGGCTCTACCCAACAGCATTGTTCTAGATGGTTTCTGCTTTAATGGCAAGCTTAGCATCACTGAGAGAGGAGTCAGGAGCATCTGAATTATGTCATGTCATACCCAACACAAAGCTCTGGTCGACTTGAAAAAGAGATATATATTCACACGTGGATGCACATAAATACACATACATCTCCATCCTGAGTGGCTAGTAAGGAGGTTTCCATCCCTCCTCTTCCCAAATCTGGGTTTAACTCAGAGGTCTATTTTTACTTAAGTTTTTGCTATTTCTCCCTTTTCCATTAAGAAGATGTTGTTTGACCTCATTGAAGGGAAAGTTCTGTAAGTGTTGCCAGGGAACATCAGTGTATCTTTTCTACATCTGGCACCTCTGAGGGACTCCTAAGCCCCGAGACTGTCTGTTTTGCAAATACGGGTGAGACAGCCACATTCCTGCCCCTCCAACCTTTGATTCCACTAGAGGGAAGGAAGTGACTGGAGGCCGGGCCTTTGCCTGCATCCATCATTTCTGAGTGATGTCTGAACCAGGGTAGTACCTAATGTTTAGAAAGTAACTGTCTGACTCCAGCAAGTAAGGAGACCAGCCATAACTTTTATTTTTCAAAGTATTTTATTTAAATAAGTTTTTCTTATGTGTGTATTTGTATTTTACAGAAAAAAATACTGACAAATACTATACAGCTTGGGCCATTTATAGTCTTGAAAAGGTTACCACCTTTTCTCTACATCTTTCCTCCCCCTCCTGCCATGAAATAAAAAATGTGAATCCATTGAGCAATGGATGCAGGACCTCCTCTGAGGGTCTACTGAGTCTGGCTAAAGCTGTTCAGAAGTCTAGGCCTAGGGCATCCCCCCGTGCTGGTCTAGGAAGCCTCTTCTTTAAGAAAAACCTCCCCAGCTAAGAAGGCTCCCGTCCTGAGGTCCCACTGGTTGCTAGTGGTGGTTCTGGGACAGAAGCTGGAAAGGAGTAAAAGTGGAGAAAGATAAAGGGACAAGAGGTAATAAGAGAAACATAACACAGTGGTGCAGGGACAAGAGGTAATAGGAGAAACATAACACATGGAAAGACGAGAATAAAGTGGGAAAAAGAGAGTGGCACCAGCAATGGCCTCAGTCTCCTTTCATTCAACAAACATCTGAGGACCTACTGTGTGCCTGGCACTGTTCCAGGTGCTCCAGTAAAGGTGGGCAGGGGAGGCTAGGCTGGGGAACAGGTAAGCCCCATTCAGGGTTTGGGTCTTCTGGGTCCAAGACAATCAAGCAACAGAGAAGTGGGTCTCCGGGTGGTTGTGCCTGGAGCTAGAGCAAGTCTACTTCGTTAGGAGACAGCAGGAGTGCTGTACCTGGACACAGGCCTTGTGGGGACAGTGATGGCTGATTGCTGTCTTAATTCAAAGGGGCAAGAAGTTGTCATGGAAACGATGTTACTTGTGTGGTCCCTGATCCTGCTGATTCACTCTCCTACAACATATGTGACACCCCCTGCTCAACTGTCAGCCTCTGTGTCACCCCACATCATCTAGTTTGGGGGGGTCTGAGAGGTGGAGACAGGAAAGGGGGCTCATCCTGGTGGGAAGCAGGAGACATGCTAGGGTGGCTAGTCCTTGTGTGATGCAAAGGGGATAGCCAGAGGCTCCATGACAAGCTCTTTATGTGACAAGGGAATAGAAATCAGGGGGTTACAGGGGCTTGTGAGTGGGGGCCTGAGGGCCCAGGCAGTTCATGGTCACCTATGGTGAATATGACTGGTTTTCTAAAATAGATGCAGGATTGAATTATGGTTCACAGGGGCCCAAGAGTCACCACTAGATGCCCGCCCTTCTGGGAGTTGGAGTACACCTGGAGGGCAGGTGAGGACCAGGTGAGCCCATCTTTCCATTAACACAATTTTATAAAATTTTGGTTCTTAATACTACAAATATAGTAGTTGAGCTACATTATTAATTAGACAATGATTTTGCCACTGTTTAGAACAGCTTCCTGGGAAAATATTTCAGGAGCACTCCCCAGAAAATTTGCAAATAAACTTTCAGAGCACAACCTGATCCCAAGTTGAGAATTGTCCATTTCTGTAATATGGTTGCAATATAATCAAAATGCCAATTAGTTCATCCTACAAATGGGTTAACTCTGCTTCCCAACCTCAGCCCAGTGGGGAGAAGCTCTTCTCAACTTCAGATCTTGTTTACACGTCTTCAAACACCCTCCCTAGGGCATATGTGTCACCTTGACCATTGCTCCTACACGTGTTCTCTGGCAGGATTCAACCTAGTTTCACCCATTGCAGCAATTAGAGGGCTTATGTAGAAGAGAAGGTCACTTGGGAAGAATTGGTGAGGTATTATAAGTTTACCCTAATGTCATCACATATCCAACAGCAACCATAGATAGTTCTGAGTACCTACTATGTGCAAGGCACTTGCCTGAGCTTCAAGATAAATATTAATAAACCTCATTATAGCATCATCCTATTTTCATTTAAACTTCTGTGTCCCACCTGTAACATACCATATACCCATTACAGCCTTATAAAATTGTTTCCAGCATGCCTTCTGTGAGACTGTACCGGTGATTGTCTTAATCCCTTCCCTGCTGGAAACCTTTGGTTACATAGAAGATACCCAGCTCAGGGTAGCATCTCCTAATCTTTTCCATCTGTAAAACATACACTGCACAGGTAAACCATTGCTGTCCAACAAAGTGAATGAGTGGGTTTCTATAGCTTTCTAGCAGTTGCTACCAAGAGCTATTGGTTTTTGCTTGGAGAAGTCCACAGTGGTGACTGGTTCTGGGGAGAGCATCTCAAAGAGCAGTTATAGACCACATTAAACACGTATCAGTGGTAATGAGGACTTTGTCATGAGTTATGAGAAAAGAGGTCTTGATGAATTTTGATCCATCACACTTGAAATACTTCAGAACAAGTGAGGCCAGAAGCACAGGAACTTGGTATGTCTGTATCAACATACACAGGGGTGGGGCTGTACCAGCTTGCTGGAATGTCCAATTATGAGTATTTCCAGGAAGAGGTTATATAGAGATAGATATAGGAAAGCACACATCTGGAACCTGAGTGGTGTATGGAATAGACAGTGCATGGGGCCTTGTTGGGTTCTATAATTGTACATATATATGCTTGAATCCAGCCAGGCTTTCCATGAGATATTTTTGCAACTGTAGATGATATGCTTCCTTGCACAATGACCATCTGATGAACAGAATATACTTGCCCATGTATTTGTTGCCTGAATTTGTATGTGTGTGTGTGTGGTGTGCATATGAAGATACCTGGCTAAATGCTTTTTGTGCTTTTAAATTTATGGTCTATGCCAGAGATTAGTTGAAGGCACACCTGGGTCTGCAGTGAAGAGCTGCTACTGGACACATAGCTGCCAAGACAGTGCTCAAGAACTGTCCATCCACGTGCTCCCTGGGAGTGCCCTCAACTGGGACACTGAGTCTGAGATTTGTTCCTCGGTTGAGTAGTTACTCTGGGCACATGAGTGTGTCACTTCAGGGATTCCTGTTTCTTCATCTGTGTGTCATTGGAAGAGACTTAGCCCCAGAAAGGGAACACCTCTGCCTCCTGCCTAACTAGACAGGCAGTGATGGCCTCTTTTCCATCTGGAGAAGCTTGGGCTGAGCAGAGATCCAGAGGTCTTCTTCATCCTTCTTCTTCTTCTTCTTCCTCTTATTTCTCTCTGGCTGTTGGCCGCTCTTGCCCTGTCGGCTCCAGCAGCAATGGCAGCAGATGAAGAGGAGTGTGATAATCACCAAGATGGGCAGCCCCAGGATGACCCCCAGGCAGATGGTGTTGAATATGCCCTCTTGGTGTTTGGTCGAGATGGTATCCCAAATAGCGCTGAAGAAGGAGCTGATTCTCTCCATGCTGCTTGGCTGGATGGGGGCCAGAGAACCCTTCCAGTTCACTTCCAAGTTCTGGACTCAAAAGGATGCAGGCTTGACTGATTGTAATTTATTCCTCTTCCAGCTTTGGGTTTGGGCATGCCACCGATGGCATCTGAAGAGATTAAAAGAGACAATTCAAGAGAAATGCAGTGGGAATGTTCTACATTTTTAATAGCATCATAGATTTTAGGCTTAGGAAAGGGGAAAGAATTGAAGATTTCCAGAGTTCACTAAAATTGTATTGAGACTCAATAAACAAGATAAATACACATGTTAGGTCAATAAGCATTCTTGCTATGTACACACATTATATTGGACTTAGGATATAAAAATTAATAGTGTTTCAGGTCTGGCATGTAGGAGGTACTCATCAGTTACAGGATAAATGAATCAATGTGTGTTTGCTCTGTGTTCTGGTCAGGATTGGCTCCCCTGACCCTTGACAACAGCAGTTCTCAATCTCTTTTTCACTACAGCTCGCTGGACTGGTGTTGAGCACACACTCCCCACAGGACAGTTTTGTACATGACCTTCTAGTAACCTTTTCAGTGCTTGTTACAGTTTAAGCACAGATGGAATGTCTACATCTCACTGCCTGTGCTAGGAGATGTGGGTCTTATCCAGGCAAAGTGCTCAGTCCTCCCCCTGGCTCACTCCTGGCACTGTCCCTTATGCTTCCTTCCCTGTTCTGTGCCTGCGCCCTTCCTTACGTCCCACTCCCGTGCCTGTGGTGTCCGCTCCTCCTGAGACTGGGAGAGCCAGGGGTGACTCCTCACTGGATCTGCTTTCTACCTGCCTCTCCCTCACTGCCCTTGCCTCTGCTTTCCATCCCTGGACCAAATATTCCCAAGTCCCTGCCTATTCCCTTTCTTCTCTGTGGGGAAGGAGACTTGCAGGCTGCTTAGTGATGTGTTTGGAAGCCAGGCTGGGGACCTCTGCTGCCTTTGAGCTCCTGGCCTGAGTCCAGAGCACAGAGAGGACCATTCTGCTGGCTGCTTGTGCAGAGTGGCCCCTCTTCCCTTGTCATCCCTCCACCTCTCCAGGTGTATCGTAGGACTCAGCTCTGAAGTATCATCAGGTCTTACAAGCTCTCTTCAGTTCCAGAATTACTGGTGCTTGTGAACAAGATTTCAAGGACAAGAATGTTTTAGAGAAATTTAAGAGACCTCTTGTGCAATATATTACCCTAAACCCAAATACCAAGGAGTCATTGATTTTTCAGGGTGGAGACTTTAGAGATCATTCTGACCAACACTCTCACTTAAAGATGAAGACTCTGAGGTCCAGAGTGGTGAGGTGACATATCTGAGGCCACACAGAGCTGCCATGAACACCCTTTACCTCTGGACAACGGGTCCAGCACTTTCCCAAGGCTGCCAGGCCAGAGGAGGAATTAAGGATGATAACAATGTTCTGTTATATTTGTATTTAACTAGACACTTCTCTACTCACCTTCAGGTGCATTTTGCCTTTTAACTGAGGAACAAGATGGTGCTGTGTTTATGGAAAGTGGCCCTGGGGGGCCTGGGCCCAGAGTCCAGGGTAGGCTCAAGCTTTACTCTGTTGCCCTGGCCTAGAGCATACACATGGGGCTCTCCTGGGGGTGTGTTATGTGTGGTACCCAAGGGTTGTCCTGGGAAGTCTTCCCAGATAACATAATCTTACTAATGTCCTATGTTCCCAGTGCCCGGGTGCTCATCAAGCCCAGCTGGCCTCAGTCTCAGTCTGCTGGCCTGTGGCCACACACCCTCATGACATTATTTATACAGTTTTCAAATGATACCAGTTGATACCTACAACTGTGCCACTTGACCCACACAGCCTGTAGTCATGCTATAAGATGGCAATAATAATTATTAATAAGCATGTCTCGTATGCCAGGCACTGTTATAGGTGCTTTACACTTATTTAATCTTCACTACCACTTTATGAAGTAGACACTGTTATTCCCCCATTCTACCACCAAAGAGATGGAGACACAGGTCACACAGTGAGCAGCAGAGCTGGCCTTGCTCACTCTGGCAGTCTGGCTCTAGATCCCCACGTGGCGAGCTGTTCACGCACTCTGATACCTCTGTGCAGAATTAGCCCATTTTTGGCAAGCAGCCCAGAACTTAGGGAATCTTATAATACTTGACTATTCCCTAGATTGACTTAAATGGTTATCCCAGGCTATTACAGATAAGATTGCAGAGATTTAGTTCTCATTGTGAGATACTTCCTAAATGCACCAAGATACATAAAATAAAAACCAAGTCCTGCCCAAATGCAGGTTTATTGAATGTATATGGTGCTTGAACTTAAACTCAATGTGTCACAAAGGAAAGTATTCTGAGAAGTCATATGCTCTCGCTGGAGGCTCTACCCAAGCCCCTCTGGGGGCCTGGGAATGTCTCAGGGTGTGGATCTGCCCACACGCTCTCAAGCCACCAGGCTGTCTGTGGAGCAAGGTGACCCTTGGCATGCCCAGACCCCTGTCCGTGATGCCCCCTCTCACACCACTTGTCTCTGCCGCATTTTCCTTCTCTTTTTGCCGTGATCTTTGCTTTTACCTCAGCCTGGTGTGACCTGGTATTTTGTGTCCTATTCGAGGGATACTTCTGCTGTGTTGTGGGAAGACGTTGGGTGCTTTTCTCCAATTTGATCTTACACTTAGCATTCTTGATTCACCTTTGGGGACACCACCACCACAGTCACTCACAAGCCCTTCTGTGCTGGGGGTTGTGCAGGCCCCATGCAGAGAGCGGAAGGGCATCAGGGACCCTTCTAGGAGAGAGAAGAAGGAGGTTGAGTCTTTGGAGAAGGATCTGGAATAACACACCCTGTCAATGTCCTATGTTCCCAGTGCCCATGTGGCCATCAAGCCCCAGCTGGCCTCAGTGTCAGTCTGCTGGCATTGGCCCCACCCCCTCACGGTGTCACTTAAGGTGGAGCTACTCAAGGAGGACCTGGAAGATGAATAGGATTTGTACAGGGAGATATGAGTGAAAAGAAAGGGTGAACATTCTGAAAAAACTAGAACATGAGCAAGAAAACAGGGACTTTTCCAGTAGGCCTGGGGCTCGGGATGGGAGAGGAGAGGGTAGGAGGAGAAGCTAGAGAGGCTGTCATGGGGTTTGATTTTATTTGGGGTCTTTACAACAGGAGAATGTTGCGATCAGGGTTGTCCTTCAGGAAAAGATAGCACGATGTGAAAAGCTCTGAGAAATGTCCTAAGAAAGCTCTTTACCCATTTATCAAACATCCATGGAGCACCTAACATGTTCCATGCACTGTTAGGTGTGGAGAATCAGTAATGAATGACAGAGATACAGTTTCTGACATTGTGGAGCCTGTTCCATTCCAGGGGAGTTATTATTATTGAAGAATCAAGTCATAAAAGCCAAATATAATAAGCACATTCCAACTTCAATTGCTTAGTTGGCTGAAATAGAAGCATGCATTTGAATTATGTGTGGATCTCAGCATCCCAGCACCTACCCCTCCCAACCTTTGTCTTAAACTTATCCATCCCATGGAACTGAAAATAGCCTTTGAATAAACAGATTTCTTTTCAAGCTACGACTAAGTCAATAATTCACTTCTGGATTCCTAAAGGTACTTATTTGAGTCTGCTCTCCACACAGCCAAAGAGAGTATTCATTAACATTTGGGAACACAGTCTGGGGAAAATTTGATTAAAAGGTATTCTTTATATTTTTTAATCTAAGAATTCTTTTCTAGGCCCCCCAGGTTACTTGCTGAGCTCTGCTAATCTATAGTGTTTCATTAGTATTTATGAGCTTTGCATTATTAGCATTTCCAGAAAACAATCAAATATCTCCTTGGTGGTATGAATTAAAAGTTAGTGCTTCCATGGACTGTTTTGCAAAAGAAGCTACACTTGGGGCCCTAGGAATGTGCACTCTGGGAGAGCCTATCATTTTGTTGGCTTTCATGTATAGCTGACAGTGTTTGAAAAGTAATTCATCTATTCTTGTAAAACCAACAATAGGTGCCAACAACCTCATTTGTTTGATTGTGATTGCGGGGGTGGGTGTGTGGAGAGAGAAGAGAGGAAAAGTTACTTTCAAGTTCCCTGAAACCAAATATTATTTATTGCTGTATCCTTTGTAGTATCTAGCTGGGGAGAGAGAGCCATTCATTCATTCTTTCTGCCACAGGTTTCTATCTGCCCACCTATGAGGTGTTGATGGGAAAGAGTGATCTGGAGCCCTAACACCTGGGTTTGAGCCCTGGGTCAATCAGCATGACCCTAGCAAATGAACCTCAGCTACAAAACAAAGCTAATAAGCTTCCTTTGTAATGCTGCTGTGAAGATAAGGGACTCAATGTATTTAATGCATTTTATATGCTGTAAAATACTATACAAACATAATTGATACAATGGGCAGGTATCTCCAAATAACAATGGACTAATTTTGGCCTTGAGCTTTTCTTCCCTATCCCTCACCCCCAAGCCCAACCTCCACTGCTGAAGAACCTGGACTCCCACCCCATTCACATGAAAAGGGCTCCATAAGTAATGTCCCTGCTGAGGGCCGGTCTGCAGGCTTGTGGCTATAATTCTAGATGCTGGAAAAGGGTCACTTGGGAAAACCTGACAGTGTCTGGAGGATTGCTGAGCTTATAGGTGAGGCCAGCAGGGAGCAACTAGCCATCTGCAGGCCCCAGCCCTCCTCCCAGGTTTTGGGACCTCTAGAAGTGTCCAGGGTGGGTCATTCCAGGGGGAGGGCTGATCCGACTCCAAGAGCCAAAAGCTGCTCTGGGCTTGTAGCCAGGACTGGCTCTGAGTCTGGTGTTCCTTCTGTGCCCTCCAAGAAAAGGCCGGGCCATTCTACTTTGTATCAGCCTCTCACTGTGCCTGTTTATTAGATGAAAGAATGCATGCAAAGCTCTAAAACATGTCTATGAGATAGTAAAAGCCTTTTAGAAGCGATAACAATAAAAATCACGATGGCACTCAATTAAAATCCCTGAGACCAACTTCAGAGCAAGCTCTAAATGGTACAAATTGTTGGCCTTCTTGTGGAGGTTGGATGAGGTGGGGTTCAGTTCTCTATCAGAACCTTAAGTGATTCTTCTTTTGCAACCCTCCAACCCCTGGGTATGTGTGTGGGGCCTTTTTACATGTAGAATTGAAAGTTGGGGGCAAAGACCTCCCCTCGGGCCTTTTCTCTTATGCATTGAGCTTTCTGCCTCGTGTTGTGATTATTACCATCCTTGCTTTGTCTCCTCTACCCAGGGATCTCAAGTGACAGCAGGGTGGGCTGCTGGCCAGGAAGAGTCACTTAGGCACAGATTCCTGGGGATTACTCCTAAAGACCCTGATTCAGTAGGTCTCAGGTGGGCCCAGGATTTTATGTTTGTAACAACCCATATGTTTCTGGACAGTTGTCACATTCAAAAACTATTGTATGAGTACGTTGAGCAGATGACCTTCCTTTATGAGCACAGGAGCCCGTGTTCAATGAGGGAAAGAATCATGGGCTAGGAGAGGTGGGGAAGAGGTGCATCTCCACCCACAGCGGCACAACGGCCTGCATGGGGGGAGCCACCTTCTGTGCTACTTACTGCTCTGCGTGGCCAGAACTGCTTTCCTGGGGGTCACAATTCAATGTAGAAACATTCACTGGACACCCATGATGCACCCAGCCTTGTGGATTCAGACCCTGACCACGTCCCAGTCTAGCAAGGAGGAGAAACAGAAATAGCAGCTGTCCAGTGTGAGAAGTTGCAGGGTGAAGATCTGTGTAAAGGGAGACAGGGGCAGCACAGCAGAAGGGGCAAGCAGTTCTGCCTGGAGAGGGGCAAGGGACTAAAGGAGATGATGACCAGGATAGGTGTCTGCTCCGTCATCCTCCAGTGACTTTTCATCAAGCACCTGCTGCTCCGGGTGTGAGAACAGGCAAACCAGATCCCTGTACTTTTCATGCTCCTGTCTAGTGTGGGGAGCAAACGTGCATCAAAGAGTCACACAAACAGGGGTCACTGTATAATTACGTGAAGTGCTATGAACAAGGAACCCATGATGCCACGAAAGAGGCATCAGGGAGGAGTTTCCCACCAGGGAGGTCAGGTTCTGACAGGGGATAACTCAGCTAAGATCTGAATTACAAATACAGCAAACACGTGGCCAGGGTGAAACACAGGACGATCTTAGTTTAAAGCATTCCCAAGTAATATGCTTGCCAAGTGCCTTTTCAGGTGCAGTGTCTCTAAGTTTAAAGCCATCAGTTCACTTGTTTTCGATTAGCAATAATCATGCCCCGGATAAATCCCATCGGCTACGATACTCTACTGTGCAAAGCTCAATTGTGAATACACTATGAAGTGTCCCCAAAAGCCTGAAAACACAGGGAAATAGCATGTTTGCTGTGCTTTTTAGCAGATGGACAATTGGACCCATCGCTGTCCCCTACAATGGCATGAAAGGACAGCGTGCTGAATGCAGCAGAGGCAGGTAGGGGTGGAGTGGGTGCTGGGGCCCATGTGGGAGACTGTGTGTGCTGTGACAACCAGGGGGTTTTAAGTAAGGCGAGGAAGTCACAGATGTGTGTTGTGTAAAGACAGAATAGACCAGAGAGGGCAGGAGAGAGAGGAGGTGATCTCTGCTGTTCAGGACAACAGAGACTGTGCAGGACAGTGGCCTAGCTCGCATGTCCTCCACAACATGTGGCCGGGTGAAGCCCATGCAGAGGGACACGAGGCATTCCTGGGTGTGCCTTCTTATCCTTCTTTCAACCCGAGTCTCCTATGAGGTCTCTAAGTCAGGAATGTATAGATACATGTTTTCTCTTCTTTTTTTCCAAATCAGGAATCCCATCCGCCTCTACCTGACTCCCCACTGTCGCTCACAGGGATTTAAAACATCTTATTCATCCCTGGGCCTCTCCACCCTGCCTGCTAAAACCCTGCCCTGGCTCTCAAACCACCCTGCCTGGCAAAATCCCTGTGGTTAGGATAATATCACACCCTTCAGAAAGCAAGGTGCTCTGACTGCGAGGGCGCGGAGTGGAAACTCAGTCAGTAGTTATTAACTCTGCTGCTCGGGAGCTATATTTTCTTGATGGTTCTCACCTTGCTAACCTGGCATGCTCAGATGCTCTCTGATAGATGTAAGCACTGTTCTGTACAAAAAATTGTCAGGTCACAGCAAATAATCTGCTTGTAGAACAAACATTACATTTATTACTTAAAGCTGGCTTTGGGCATTATGAAGTAAGTGTCTATATTTTTCCCAATTTAATTAATCGCTTCAAATCACTGGTCTTCATACAAAGTTGGAGGCTCATTTTTCCCCCTAGAGCAGCGGTTCTTAACCTGTGGGTTGCGACCCACAGGAACTGTATTGAAGGGCCGCGGCATTAGGAAGGTTGAGAACAACTGCCCTAGAGTATGCCTATATGAGGTGTAACTAGATGTTGTGTATTAAAGGAAAATAGATAGCATTTTCCCTCAGAATTGATGGTATAATTATGGTTGCGCTTTTGAACAAAACCACAAATACAACGTCAATATAGAAGTGATTAAGAGTTATTAAAAAGAATAAAATGATGCTTCATCATGCAGACATTCTGGATTAGCAGAATGCTGAGATGGGCCATCTGGCTGGATTACCTTATTGATGAGGAATCTGGGAGCTGAAGAGGCTGCACCTTATTGGAGATTGCTCATCTGATGACTGGCAGAGTCAGGGCCAGAAACAATGTCTTCTGGTGCCCAGTTCACCCTTCCGCCAGGTCCCCCCTAATGTCCTTAAAAATAAGCATTGAGGCCATTCTTTGTGAGCTGCCCCCCACACTCTCTCTTCCCGGGCACAAGCTGGATCACACTTCCCAGCCCCCTGATGTCTCTGTGAGGCTGTGTAACTGAGTTCTGGCCGAGGAAATGTGGCTCCTGAAATATCCTCCGAGGCCCTCATGTTCTCTCTCTGCTTGCTTGCTGTTTGGCAAAGGATTCCCGGGAGGACTTTGAGAGCCCTGGGACGGCAGATGTGGAGGATGTTCCTGAATGTGGAGCAGAGTGCCCACCCCTGCTGGCCACAGGGAACAATGAAACAAGTTGGAGATAAAATTTAGTGGCATGAAGCCACTGAGATCAGGGATTTCCTTTTGCTGTAGTAGTTGGCCTATTCTGACTCATAGGAGGGACAAAAAAGCTAATGTTGGTAATGATCATAACCATTGTACATGCAATCATGGTCACGATTTGATTATAACCAATGTGCAAAGAGTTAAACAACCCACATAGAGCACAGCTTTGGCCCCAGAGAGGTTTGGGACCAAATATCTTGGGTTCAAATTCTGGCCATGACACTCACTAGTTGTATCACATTGGGCAAGTCAACCTTTCTCTCCAGGGCTCAGTTTTTTCATTCGGAACATGGAGCATATAATAATCAGGTATTGTGAGAATTATATGAGTCAGTAGATGTAAGCGCCTCAGAGCCTCACTAGGCAATAAAAGTGAGTCCTGATTATCTGACCCCAAACGAATGGGCTGGCCAAAATAAACACCTCTTGACTCCTCAGCTAATTATGATTATATTTGCCTTTTTCGAATGTGGGATGGTTCTGGAGTCATGACTTTGATCATGCAGGTCTCCTTTAAAAGGCATCTTCTCTCCTTTGTCTAGTTTTCCTGTAGTAAGGAGATTCTAAATTTGTTCATTCATCATTCTTTTTCAATGCAACCATTTCATGGGTATCCCTCAGGAGCTGAATGATAAGGGTTTAGATATAGCTTCTTCCCCTCTCCCCAGGGAGCCCCCATTACTGGGTGGAGTGGGACACGAGCCTCTGTTCTCACCCCCCACACCACGGTGTCCTCCCTATTCCTCCTGCCTCCTTTCTTTCCTTCTGCTCATACCTGCTGAGCTCGGTATGTGCCAGCTCCCGTCCCAGGCACTGTGGGTTTAATGATGAGTAAGACAGACGTGGTAAAGCTACTTACTTTTCTTTTCTTTTTTGTTCTTTCTTTTTTTTTTTTTGCAGTTTTTGGCCAGGGCTAGGTTTGAACCCGCCACCTCCGGCATATGGGGCCAGCGCCCTACCCCTTTGAGCCATAGGCACCGCCCAAAGCTACTTACTTTTCATGGAGAAGATAGACAATCAGAAAGTATCCAAAGAAACAGAACCAGCAGTGCTGGTAGTGCTGTGCAGGAAACAATCGGAGTGGCCTCTGCAGAGATGAGTCTGAACTGAGATCTGAGGGACGGTGAGTGTGCAGGTGTACACAGAATGAAGGGCAGAGCCTTCCAGGTGGCGGGAACAGCACTGGTGAGAGTTCTGAAGTAGGAAAGAGCAGGGCACACCTGGGAAAGAGGGAGGGCAGTGTAGAAGGACCACATGGGCATTCAGGTAAAGCAAGGATTAAGTGAGAGAGAGGTCAGGCCCTGTGGATATGGAGGGCAGGAGTGAGAAGGCAGAGAAAGGGTCCCTAAACGCAGAGGGCCGTCCTCTTCATTCCCATTGTTACTGAATTTGACCAAACCCTTGAGAAGGCTCTAGTTCTTCTTTCCACCCATCTTTCTAAAATCCAAATGTGATCACCCAGCCCAGTGAAACCCTTGACTGGCTCTTCATTACTTATGTGATAGGCCCACTCTTTAGCAAGGATGCATCACTGATAATCTGTCCTGCCTTTAGTCCCAGGCTTGTCTTCTTCCACACCCTCTCCAGGCCCCCACTGCCTTGCTTTCCTTAAGTTCCCCAAACACTCCTGCTCTCTCCCATGGCTGTGCTATTCCATCTGCCTGGATGTCTTCTCATCGCCCTCCCTCCATCTGTTCACCAGGAGAACTCCTTGTCCTTCAAGCCTCCTCTGGGAACGCTGCTGTGACTGTTGGTCCCCTCTCCCTCCACCACATGGATTCCTTTCTCTTCTGAGCTGCCATAAAGACATTTACCCACAATAGTGCTGATCTCATTTTATCTTCATTTCCTTTGAAAATTAAAAGGACAGAGAAAAGTACCAAGGGTTATATACACCATATCTCAAACACTGTCTTGTACTTGTTGACTTGTTCCTCACACTCCCTTCAAGGTCCTAAATGGCAGATTCTCATTTCTCTGCGTAATCTAAAGATCCAGCTTTGTGCCTACCACAGAACAAGTGCTAATACATACTGGAGAAATGACTTCCTTTAACACGTGGACTAAGCAGAACGCTCATGCATCCTTGCTACCCTCCTTGCCCCACCCCTTCCACACCAGCTGGTCCTATCGGCTCCATTTCCAAAACATATCCCAAACCCATGTGCTTCCCCCCTTTCCAGGGCTCGTCCCCGCTGTCTCTCCCCTGGGTAACTGTGGCAGCTTCCCCACTAGTCTCTCTGGTTCAACTGCTCCCTCGCTCTAGCCTGTTCTCCTCACCCAAGATGCAACATCTCCCCCATGCCCTGTTTATACCCTGTGACTTCCCATCTATGAAGTGTGATCACAGCCCACAAGTCCTGCCATCATCTGGCCCCTGCCTCGTTCTCTGACCTGGCCTCCAGATTCCTCCCTTTTCTCCTTCTGCCAGTGTATCTGCTCAGCTCTGATATGTGCCAGCCCCTGTCCTTTCTCTCTCACTCACTGTGCCCTGGCCACCCCTATGTCAGGACCATCTACTCACTGAGAACTGGGTTTATCCCTTTGCCTGATTCATTTGTTCTCAGATCTTGGCTTGACTATATCCTAACACTCAGGATGCATTTCCTGATATGGTCAAATACATTTCCACTGGAATTTCCTCATGTTACTTGCTAATGGAGTACAACCATGTCAAGTAGCCCAACCCCCAGTCAACCTCTACCCCGCCAGCCTGGACACGGCCTTGGTGATTCTCTCCACTCTGAAGCTTCATGTTCACTTAAGGTGCTCTTGTCATATTGGTCTACACATTTATTGCCCTTCTTTCTCTGCTGGAATATAACCTCCATGAGAGCAGGGCCCTTGCTTGCCTTGTTCTATTAGGATGTCCAGAGTTTGGCATGTACCTGAATGAATGAATGAAGTTACTTTAAAGGTTTTGAAAAAAAAGATAACTTCACCAATCGTCAATCAGCCAATCCCGGTCATTAGGGATAAAGGGAAGAAGCACTGAAGGGCACAGGAAAGTGACCATCAGCCACATCTCTGCCTGGGCTTTGAGGATAATTCCCCACCCATTTAGTGCACTGTCCAGCCAGATCTTCCAGCCGTGAAACTCACTGAAGGGAAAAATAATGATCAAGAAAATCCCATAGAGGGAGTGGTGGTGGAGCCATATCAGCTCCTAAGTAGTTACCTACCTTCCCTTCGCTCAGTTACAAAGAGCCCATTGTAGCTGGGACTTTCTGATAACAAAGGATCCTTTCCTAATCGCTATATGCACTATTTCAGGTTCAGCAGAAAAGAAAATTAAAAAGCGCCATTTCACTCTGGGTTCAAATGAGTCAATCTTTCCAATCAATCAAGTTTTAATTAAGACATGCTAGGAAATTAAGACACTCTCTCTCTTCTCAAGGATGATACCAGGAAAATAATTACAGCATGATTTAAGAACAATGAAAAGAATTTAAGAAGGGTTTCATTTGGATTTTCTTTGGTTTTCTATCACGGAAGGCCTGGAATCTCTAGTTCTTTGGTTTTCTTTGACCCTTTCCTTTTCCTTCTTTCTATCCTGTTCTCTTTTCTCCTTCCTCATTACATTGTCTCCAAAGGGTCCATGCCAGGCACTGAGAATAATGAGTCCTTTTCATCTTACTTTAGGATTAACCACGAGACACTGTATTTCTCCAATTCCCTGAAAATTCCAACTGTACTAATGTGATTGAATAAAGTATCTCCAACCTGCTGGCAAGTCGGTTCCCTCAATTTACCTCCCTGAGATCATTGAGGGTTTATGACTTTTCTTCTCATAAACCAGAAAACTTGTAATCAACAATTTTGGCTCTTTAAAGCACAGATTGCTAAAAAAAGAAAAAAGTAAAAAAGAAAAAACAGTTTTGGCTCCTTCCCCACCAACATGGTATGGAGTCTGTGGAACATTCGCTTAAATGCCTTGAGTTCAGTTTCCTCTTCTGTAAACAGAAACATGAGCATTTTTCTCAGAGGGTGAGGCATTTTATCCACTGTGCTACATCATTTTACTCTCAGTATCTGGTACAGTGCCTGGTAGACAGTGGGAGGCTATAAGTATTGGCTGAATGGATGAATGAATGAATGAATGGAAAGAATGCATGGCTGGGCAGAGTAAATGAGATGTGTGTTTTGTACCTGTAGCTTCGTACCCCAGTGCCTCGAACTTTTCCTTGACAACTGTTCATTATTATACTCTTCATAGTGTGTCAGAGTTAAAAACATCCACTTATTAAATAATTATTTTTCCTTAATTAGAGTTTGATCATTTTTTCATTGAATCAAATAAAGACAGAGTTAACCAACTCCCGGGGAATCAGGGCAGACACATTTTCCTCTCCCCTGTTTTCTCACTTGATTTCTATTC
The DNA here is from genome assembly GCA_963574575.1 of Galagoides demidoff. NCBI lineage: Eukaryota > Metazoa > Chordata > Mammalia > Primates > Galagidae > Galagoides > Galagoides demidoff. Next base: position 43,043 of record CAUYQV010133262.1, on the reverse strand, counting down.
ATTTCCAGCTGCCTCTTCCTCTTTCAGCCCTTCTGACCTCCAAGATCTAGTTTCTCAGGGGAGCCTTGTTTTGTCCATGACTATCAATTTTCTCCTCTTCATTTCACCTAGAATGCTCACTTGTTTTCCTTTGATTGGCCTCTTTTGACTTAGCTATTTCGAGGCCAAAGTCTCAACACAGAGGTTTAGCAAAGTGTCTTATCACCCTTTTGCAGGAATGGGGTTGAATCAAAAAGCCCCCATTTCTTGAGTTCTTACAAAGTGCAAGTCTGTGCGTAATTGAGGCTTTACAGATGGATCTCATTCAACAACTCAAGGGCCAGAATGTTCTACCTCCCATTTATGATAGATGGGATAGATGAGGAAACTGAGGATATCAGAGATTAAATAATTTTCCCAAACCATGGAGCTATGAAAGTAAGGAAAGAGGTTTGAATCTAGTTGTATCTGGGTCCCAAAGAGCCTGCTGTAACCACTCTGCTTTATGGCCACCGTTCTCAGGAGGCTGAGGACTTCAGCCTCAGATGATGTTCACCCAAGCACTCATTATCATCATTTGAAAGCTTGGCATATACACTACATCCCATGGATATGCTCTTGATAAAGATGTCTTCTGTGACCTAAAGGAGCTCGCATTTTAATAGAAGCAAACATGTCAGAAGAGAAGTGTGATGGGGGCATCATGGGTGACAGTGGGTGTTGGGGGCCCAGAGGCGTGACTGCTGTGAGTAGGCGTGGTGTTCACCGGCAGTCCACCCACGCGCACTTTCATTTCTTATTATTTTTCTGCTTCTTCCAATATCATATATTCTTGATCTTCAGCTTGTCCTAAGATTTGGCCACACTAACTTCCCACATAGCCACCATCTGCTGGAGCTCTAAAGGGTCTGTACTCTCCATTCCCCCAAGTCTCTACCCCAACCCCAGCCTGCTTGCCCCACCCAGTCTTGTTTCCTGGAAGGATTTTAAGCTTGTAGCCCCTGGATTCTAAGTCAGAGTCAGAAGCAGGGACTATGTTACCTATACCCGGTGCTATAATCTAAATAGGGTAGAACCATGCAGGGGGCTCGAAAAATAAAAGTGAGGACAGAAGGGGAAGCCTACCTTAGCAGCTGTAATATCAGTTTGACTGACTGATCTTGATCTGTGGTTAATCAGATGAATGATAAGGATGAGGGATGTTTTCACCAGGAATTGGTATGTAACAAAATATCCCCGAGTACAATACAAAAGGCTGGCATGGGATGGGGTGGGGTCTACAGTAGGCCAAAATATTAAGCTAGGAGTCAGAGGACCCAGTGCTCGTCCCAGTGCAGTTGTCCATCATGGCTTTGACCTAGGGCAAAATCAGTCACGCTTTCTGAGAAACGGGGTTATTACCCATCCTGGATATGTCTCAAGATTGTTGTGAAGAATAAACAGGAAATGTCAAAGAGCATGAGAAGGAAAACTGGAATCTTGATGCAAGGAAGTGGGATTTTAGAGGATTATATTAAAAAGCTGAATTAAAGCTAAAATTAGAACACGGAACTTCTCTTACTGAGGCAGCCCTCCACCCTCCTGTCCCTCCCCTCCCTTTCTCCTGCTGTTTTATGCACTGCAGTCACTAGGAGCTACAGTTCCCCAGTGTGTAGAATTCATGAGCAAACACTGACACCACTCACACTTCTGTCTGCCGTCTATATATAGCCAATCTGACCATATCCTGGTATTAGGGCTAATAAAACCTGTAGCCATGGTTACAGTGGAATACCTTGCTTATGCAACTCTCATTTTCACTCTCCAAAACTGTTTGGTAAAAGATTTTGGAGCCAATTTTTGTGGGTGTGGTAGAGTGTCTAGGTAAATTTTTATTTTTGGAATATGAGAGCTGAGGATCTGAGGTCATCTGTGAGTTAGGAGTGGCAGGGTGGGGCAGTGTGTCTTTTCTGTCCACAAATAATGGGAAAGCTCTGGTTCTGGCTGACTCTAATGAATAATGCTTAAGTCTTCAAACGTCATATCCTCTTGGAGGGAAAAGGTGTTTTTGGAAAAAACAAGAGAACAACCAAACACTGTGTGATTCAGGATCTCCCACACAGGTGTAATTAAAAAACAGACCTCAAATTAAAAGTTGCATAATCCTCTTTAATACTAGAGACGGGAACTTAGCGTTCTGCAAACTTTGCCGCAATAACAGAATGACTAACTTGTTTCTTTTTCTTGGTGGTGATGGGGGAGAGGTTTATAGGCTGGAATAGCTGAAAACTAATGGTGTGGCAAGAATATACAATTATGCAACTCACAAGGAATACAGATACGTTTCTCTTTTCCTTCCCATTTCCTCCCTTCATTTCATGTTAACAAAAGTTCAGGGCAGTTAAAAGCCAAAAGCTACCTTACTGCAATATTAAAGCTTTAAATGCAAAGATAAAATCGTACAGGGAGTGAGCAGAAATACTCCCATTCCAGTAATAACTCACCTCTGTGGAATGTTCAGCATGGTAGATTGCATATTTGCTAGGCTTTGGGCTGTAGCCTCGGTCCCGGAGGGTGGGCTGTGCAGAGAAGTTCATGTTACCTGAGGATGAACTTCACTGCTTCTTTGCAGGGATTTAGATCTCCATTCCTAACATAGCATGGAGTTTTTTTTTTTTTTAATGGTTTGGATAAATAACAGATGATGAATTAATGAATGCAGAGGACATATATGAGTGAGCTAAAATATTTATTGAGTACTTATCCAGCGCCAGGTAAGGCGTACTCTCTTTTTTGTTTTTCTGCTTCAGCACCTACCTCCTTTGATACACATGACATTTCTTAGGTTACCACATGCAGCTTGAGTTGCCTTTTTGCACATTAAATGCTGTCCCTGAGCTCCCCTGGCTTTCCTTCTTGTCTGATTCCCCTCAGTGATGCACAAACAGCTCCTTTTCCATCTTTGAAATGCCTTTCCCCAATCATTGCAAATACATGATTTGAGCATATGGATGGAAGAAACGGCTTAAGCTGGGGATTGCAGGAAGTTCCCCCCACCAGACAGCCCCTCTCCCACAGCATGAATTCCGCTCTGTTATTCCCCCTGGTTCACCATCTCTACTCCATGCCTAGAGACCTCAAGGCTTTATGGGAGCCATTCTGGAAAGCTACTGGGAGGTGGGTGGGATGATGAGATAAACTTTCCATGGTATAGCCTCAGGGCTGGGCTGACTGCAGGCTGCCCACCAGGCTGTGGGCTTTACCTCCCCTAGCCATCCAGAATACATTTTTTTTTTAATTGGATGAGCCCTCAAGGTCTCAGAGTCTTGGAAGAATAGGACAGTGGGTGGGGAAGCTCTGTTAGGGTAGAAGGGTCAGAATGCTGGGCCCTGCCCCTGCCAGTGGGGAGGTAGGAAGAGGTCCTGGGAGGGTAGCTGGTTTGGAGCAGCCAGTGGAGGGAGTGGACATCCTTACAGTGCCTAACGGGGCTAGGCAGTTATGCTCCCTGATGGAAAGTCTGCCGGGCTCCAGCCCTCCTGTTCTGGCTTTGACTTTTATCTGGCTTTACATGTTTGCATATTGTAAGTTTTCCTATGAACCAAAGTCTTGGCTAACGTGTGATTTGAGTGTGGGGGCAGCTTACGGGGCATGGTATGAGAAGCAGGTATGACTTACCCGTGCCGTCTTTGGGCAAGTCACTCAGTTGCTTGGAGCCCCCGTCTCTTCATCTCCAAAATGGGGAGAAAACTAGAAGAATATACAAGAGAACAATAGCATGTGTTGCCTCTTTAAAGGGAAACTAGTTGCAGCACTGGGAGATGCGCTCTCCTCTCAGTCCCTGGGTACCATTCTGAAGGTTTGATCAAATGTCCGTACTTCCACAAGTGAGCAAAGAGACAACTGGAAATGAGCACCTTCCTTCCAGGGGCCTCAGGCCAAAGCAGGTAATGCATGTGAATGTGCTCCTGGGCTGGGAGGGACTATACAAATGTTTATAGCCATGATTGGTATTATTCCAGGCAGATGCAGGGGTAGGACCAAAAAAAAATCACTTCTCAGTTCTGCCAAGTAGTCAACGTGGCCTGAAGTTCTTGGGAAATTTGCTCCAATGCTGGGAAGTCCTCCTGTGTCTGACTCAGAATGGCTGAGTGTCCCCGCCAGGGCAGCCCTCTCACCTGGCTGTGTGGGGGAGCCAACGCCCACCTGCGGGCTTGCTGCAGGGTAACCAGGATCCTCTGTGTGCACATGTGACCTTGGATTTCCAAGGGCTAGCCGGGCATGTCCACCCTGCTGAGCAAGTTCTGACAAGCACATTCCATCCACCGCCAGGAAGTAGTAGGGCTACTGCTCCTGCATTTGTAGCAAAGGGAGTGGCACCCGTAGCTGCCCTCTGATTGACCTCTGGGGTTGCGGAAGCCTTGTATAAAATGTGTGAGAGTCCCCCTTAGGTTGTTTACTGAGTTGCTGTAATAAAAATAATGTTGCAAGCATACTGTTCTTTATACATGAAGAAGCTAATAGTGCTAATAACAATTATTTGCACTAATAAAACATGCCATTGGAATTATTTTCCCTGTAGTTGCATGTGGATTTCATTTCAAGAAGTGTCAGTTAAGTATCAACTATGTGATTGACATGGGGCTAAGCAGGGGCTATGGGGGGAGGGAGAAGTGTATGAACTGGTTCCTAGTCTCAGAGTTTCTTGGCGGGAGTTACAACACTGTAAGTCCTGCTTTGCTTAGCCAAGTGGTACTGTGAGTCATGGAACTTCCTAAGCCTTAGACTCCTTGTCTCTAAAATGGGAACTTCTTAATACTATGGATTCTACTCTCCATCCAGGTGGTTGTGGGAGTCAAATGATAATCTGCTATATGAGTGTTCTTTGTAAACTGAAAATGCCCTGTAAGGTTTAATCACAAATAATAAAATTAAATGCTAACCTAAGTATGCGAGAGTGCCAAATGAATGCACTACTGGAAAAGAGAGAGATCAATGGTTCAGATGGAGGAGATGAGGCTGTGCTGGCCCCCATGCTATCACATGAGAGGCAGATGTCCTGGTGGGGAAAAGGGGGACTTGAGTGAGCTACATAGGATGGGAAAGCTAGAGCAGAGGCCAGGACGTAGGGTTCAGGATGGGGATGGCAGTGAGGAAGGCTTCTGAGGAGTGGGAAATGAGGTGTTACAGGCAAAGTTGGTGAGATTACAGAGGGCTTTGAAAGCCTAACTTAAGCTTGCTGCAACAGGTCTCAGGGAGGCCTCGAAAGTTATAAGCAGAGGAGCCCTGATAGCATCAGTTTCAGCTGCCACATTCTTTTACCTGGGCACAGTTGCAGTCAAATTTTGCCTTGCCAGAATTTTGGGGAGCCCACATCCCTCGGCTCATTGGCAATCTGCCCTTACCAGTCAGGCAGGGTAACCACAGACATTACAATGAAAACAAAACTTTTATTAATAGCACTCATTCTCCCTTAGACAAAATCTGATTATGAACTGAAATGAAATATCACTAAACCAATCAGAAAGAAATGGTTATTTATCTCCCGATCCCTTGGGAACAGGGGCTGGGAGATAAAAACACTGATGCAATCACTTCTCCAATCTTCGAGCTGACACCTGAAGAGTTGGGTTTATTTATGATCAGGGAAGTCCTGTCAAGACCCTACACTTATAACTCATTTCCATTTTTTAAAGACTCTTGCAAACATTTCTTCCTTCAACCCACTGTAATGTGAAGAAAGGAGGGATTTCTTGTCCTATTTCACAGATGAGTAATCTGAAGAGCAAGAATTTATTGCAAATTTGTTCAAAATTGTAAATCTGGTCAGTGTGTTCCAGTTTCCCAGTGCTACATTCTTGGCACTACGTTAACTCTTCAAAAGTGACAACAAAAAGGAGCAGGCAGTGACAACTGACATCTTTCATAATTGACAAAGCCTCTCATTGCTCAGACTCTATGGGATATGTGGTTCTCCTCCTGCTTTGGGAACTCCCACAAGCTCCTCTATCTAGAACCCACAGCTGTCTCCCAGGCTCACCCCCATCTGCACTACTGTGCCTCCGGCCTCTGTTCATCCACAATTTCAGGGGAAACTATTTCCCTGGGAAAACCTTCCTTGACTCATTTGAGCCCCTGCTCTGTGCCCTTCACGGTACCTATACTGTCATCACAACCCATATTCTGCATCAGGATAATTATTTATTTAGACATCATTCTTCCCGTCTATGAGGAATCTACTTCTATCACAGCATCCTCAATATCTGGGACATATTTTGCCCTTGGGAAATATTTGCTGAAGTAATGAATTAACATTTTGACAGAAGAGGAACTCTGAGGCTCCCTGAAATTAAATGACTCATGTAAGCTCTCATAGCTAAGGAACCATGATGATGTGACAATTCTTCTACTTCTAACTATTAAGGGCTTCTTCTACTCTACCATGCTAGTTTCCAGATGCATATACAACACTGAGGTCGTTTATAAGAAAATAAGAAAAAAAGAATCTACCAATTGGAATTTCAATATTCTGGGTTTGGAGAACTCTTTCAGCCTGGGCAGCATGCTGGAATATCAGGTATTCTTGGGCATTCCTGAATAGGCACATTCTGCAGAGCTCTGCTGGTGACTGGCTACCTTTAACTCTCTAAGGAGGCTGTCAGTACCAAGAAACAGGCATGACAGCAGCTGAGACTTGAATTCCAAAGATTGCTGGCTTCAAATGGACATGAAGCCTTGTTCTCACAGGGGTGCCATGTTGGATCCTTGGTTGGAAGTGAGCCCACCCTCAGGTTACTGGACAGCTCTGATTGGCTATGCTCCTTTTTGATGTTCTTGAATTGATAGCGTTTCATTTGGAAACTTCTGGCTGTTAAGTCAAGTGAGTAGCTTATGTGTGTGTGTAGTACTCAATGTCTTGCTACCTCCCTATTATTACTTGAAAAGACCTCTTTGTTTTTTTCCCCAGAGGGAGATACTTCCTTTGTTGGCTTTTTTCTTCCTTCATTGACTCTGGTTTGTTGATACCACTGAGGCTAAGGAAGCCATGAACTGTCATTGGAGTACAGTCGCAGATAATTCAGATAATTTAATTCAATTCATATTTGTTGAGTACCTACTAAGTACATGAAGACCTTCTCTCTTTTTTAGATAATGCTGCCCAATGAACAGTAGAAAGATTTGCCAGCTATCTGGCTAAGAGATTCAAACTTGAACTTTAGGAATAAAGTCAAGGAATTTATTTTTTGTGGAGGAACTGGATGGGTACAGGAGAGGTACCATGAGGCATGACAAATTAAGTGTCTCAAAGGAAATTCAAAGACAAAGTTCAAAGACCAAGGACCTATTAATCCCCATGTAGAATCTAGGGAAGGCTTTGAGGAGTGGGCGATTTTAGTTGGCGTCTGCAGGGTGGAGAGGACATTCATAAGGCAGTAGAGATAGGAAAGAAAGGGGATTCCAGGCTGCACAAGAAAGCACAGCTGACTCGGGGAAAGAATCCAAACAAGGTGGCCCAGGCTCTGGCCCAGCTCTGTAGGCTCCAACCTCCCAGCCTCAGGTGGCAACAGTCAAAAAGCTCATGCAAAGATACTCTTTCCCCCAGGCCTTCCCTGGCCTGCTCTTGTGTGTGTTGGGGGCATTCCAGGGAGCAGCCTCAGGGCAGGCAGACATTCCTCAAGGTTCTGGATCCCAGGAGAAGAGCTGCTACAGGGATATTTTCTCTCCTTCCACATCTTATAATCTGTTATAACTTTGGGTGGGGGTGACAGATGACAGACTGGGCCCAAGGACCTTCAGCAGATGGTTTTCATGGTTGACCATGAAGGCAGATCACTGTGTTAAGAAAACTAGAGGAAAGTTTCCTGCCGCCTCCAACATCTGGGCACGTCCAACCATACTTCATCTCCTTTGTATGGTATATCCTCATGTTTGGTGATAATCTTGATCTCAAGGCCCAGGGTGATCAAAGCTGGTTCCACTTAGCCCAAGTTCAAAGAGGTCCCCCGCCAGCCCCTACGCACATGCACATTCAGCCTATTCCCATGTGACACTGCTGACATTTAGCACAAGGTCTGTAGAAACCAACAAAGGCTTTGCCCCAAGAGGGGTGGACCTAGGTCATCTGAGATCAGTTTGCACACCACAAGCCCACCAGGCAGCTACAACCAGCAAGTGGATGTTGTTTGACTGCAGCCTGCAGTCTGCATGCCTTCCCCACCTCTCCTACTGCCTGCTCTTCCAGATGGACCAGCCTGGGTAGACACCGGGCCCACAACTCACTAGCTGTTTGAATTTGGGAAGTCCCTTTTCTCCTCTGTGTCTCAGTTTCCCCAACCATAATAGTGAGATAGGAACAGACCCTCCATTTGAGCGTTGTCAGAATCAGATACGTTAGATAATCTGTCTATTGTGGGGAAGCAGTGCCTGGCACAGAATGAAAGTTCAGTGAATGTCAGGTCCCCTGCAGGCATATGAGCCTGTGATCCCTGCTGTGGCCCCATCTGAGGAGCTCAGGTACACAAAAGGGACCACTGTGATGACTGCTGTGTGCATCATGGAAAGAGGCCTTTCACTATTTCCTTATTTCAGAGCCAGTGAGGAATGCTCTGGCCTGTAAAACTACAGCAAAGAGTAACTCATGTACAGCCCCCACTAGATACAGGCAAGAAAAAGGAGCACTTGGTAGCCTGGGGTTTTTTTTCTGGAATTATGTGTTACATAGAGACCATCAGAGTTGAAAATTTCTTTTTCTCTACCACCTCGCCTCCCTCATGGTGGGTGAAGGATGACTGTTTACTGATAGTACAGATGCCGTTCATATCTGCTTTCATGGTAAGCTATTTGAGAGCTTTTTTCTCTGGGTATTCCCAGGGTCTGGTTCAGTGTCGGCACATACTAGAGGCTCAATAAATGCTTTTTGATTAATTGACTGACTGGCCAGTTGGTCATGTGGTCTTAGGGCAGCGGTTCTCAACCTTTGAGTCATGACCCACAGGAACTGTATTAAAGGGTTATGGCATAAGAAGGTTGAGAACCACTGTCTTAGGGGATAAAAAAGAAGCAGAGTGAAGATCATCTCTGTGAGGGCTGTTAGCCCATAGTGCTAAGGTACCCACATTCATCTCTGGCACCCCACATTCTCATATTTATACAAGTTTTTCATTTAGGCTTCTGCAGGACCAGATGATGGGGTGGGATAGCATGGGAGGCCTCCAGTAGGGTGAGGGGACCAAAAAATAGGGACTGAGCAGAACAGGAAGGCCTTGCAATGGGATGAGCTTACATAGCTGGGGTTACAGCCCCCAAACGGCAGCTTAAGGCTCAAGCGAGCTGGTCAGACCTCTGAGGAGCCAGCCAGGCCAACATGAAGCAAGGATTCCAGAATGGCACTGTTCAGATCTGGGCACTGGGTGAAGAGATGGCTGTACTGGTGGGTAGAGATCCCAGGACAGATGCAACTCAGGGAAGAGGCTGTTTCTCACAGCTCTAAATGAGAGGGGGAGGGTTTGCAGCCAGGTATGTGCATGTAGGCTCCTGGGTGGTAGGTCTCTGAGGATGGAGTCTGTGCCTGCTTTTTGTTTTGTGTTTTAAAAATTCCCCACAGCCTCTAGCAGAGTGTTAGGCATGGAGAAAAAATGCAACCAGAGTCATGTCAGGGCAGCTTCTGCCATCTCAAGGCTGCCAGGCATCCTCGGAGTTTTCACAATTCTCCTTTTGCAAAGAGGAGGTGAAGAGGATTGACCAAAGGCAAGTGATACAGCTGGATCCCACTGACAACCCCGAGAGAGAGGAGTGCAAATTGCAATCAGTGGGGTGAGACAAGCGTCCCAGGGTATCCAACAGGTTTTTGTCTCTTTTTTCACTGGAAGAATAAGAGTTGTCTTGGGCCACACATTAAATACACAAACAGGGGCTGGGCACATGCCTGTATTCTGGGAGGTTGAGGCAGGTGGATTGCCTGAGGTCACAGATTCAAGACCAGCTTGAGCCAGAGTGAGACCCTGTCTCTAAAAATAGCCAGGCATTGTGGCTGGTTCCTGTAGTCCCAGCTACTCAGGAGACTTAGGCAAGAGAATCGCTTGAGCCCAAAATTTTGAGGATGCTGTGAGCTATAGTGCCACAGCACTCTACTGAGAGTGACAAAGTAAAACTCTGTCTCAAAAAAAAAAAATACAAACACTAATAAATGCTAATTAGCACACACACAAAGCTCTGTGCATACTTTTTGTGATATCTAATATCATAGATAAGCAAAAAAAGTCCTCACAAAATCAGCATATGGCCTGTGGGCCACAGGGTAGGCACCCCTGGACCTTCCTATGAAGCTACTGCTTCCTGGACCTGCCAGTGGAGGTGAGTTGCCTCAGGGACTATATAGCCATAAGCTAGGAATCTTTGAAGCCCTAATAATCCTTGAGAGGAAATGGAGAACTTCAGGTTTTGGAGAGAGATTTACCAGTTCGTTTCTTCTTTAGGATTCCATGCAATGTGACAGAGTCTCCTGCCCTTGGCCCAGGCAGACCTCAGCCCTGAAGGCCTCCTGTCCCTCTCCCCACCCTTCCTGCCCCTCCTACCTTCCTGCCCAGGTATACAGTGCCTGCAGAGGGAGGGAGAGGACAACCACAGCCTCATAGGCCTTTTCCTGTCTTCTTCCCTAATACTCATCACACGCCTGTTCTGAGAAAGCCTGTGAGCTGAAATACAGGTCACAGGCACTGGACTCCCGAAATATGTGCCTGGGCTGGGAGTTCCTATTACACACGCCTGTGTTTACTACCCTACATTGAACCAGCAGCAGCTAGGTGCTGGATATGGAGGTCAGGCAAGGCCAAGATGGATGGTGCCACCAAACAGTGTCTGGGAGGGTCTGACCTTACCAAGGGTCCCAAAGCATTGACAAGGAAGTAATAGACTTAGGTTTCATATATTCTGGGAAGTCTGTTGCCTAGGGCCGGGCCAAGTCCTGTACCTCTGGGCTCCAGTTGTGATACCTATTGTAGCATGTATTACCCTGTGTTATAACGGCCTCTTTACCTATCTTCTGCCACAGTAGTCTGCAGCCTTCTGAGAAAGAGAACAGAAGATTCTCTTGTTGGAGCCAGAGGAAGAGCATTTAGCTCGTGGCAAAGACCTCAGTATGCTCATCTGTATAATAGGGATGATGCAGGTTGAGTATCCCTAACCTGAAATCTGAAATACTCCAAAATCTGAAACTTTCTGAGTACCAATACGACACTCAAAAGAAATGCTCATTGGATTTTGAATTATGGAGACTGGACAAATAGGTCCAGTGTAAGGCAAATATTCTAATGTAAAAATAAAGGGTCCCAAATCTAAACTTCAAAACACTTCTGGGCCAAGGTATTTCGGATAAGGGATTTCCAACTTGTAGTAGTACCTATTTTGTTGAGTTGTCAAGAAAATTAAATGAGAAGAAATAAAGGGCTTAATGCTATGCCTGGCACAGCCCCTAAATGTTGCTGATGTTAGCTATGGCTTCCTACTCAGTTACACCAAGAAGGGTGTACCGCAAATATTTTCTATCTCAAGCATCCAAATAATTTTGTATCTCTAGAACAATGAGAGACAGGATTTAATATCTCCTATTATAGCATAAAATCGAAGGTATCAAATAAGAGATCAAGTGCGGAAAAGTATGCCACTTAATACGGATATTCTCAGGAAAGGAGAATGAATTTATCAATATGTTGCTGAAAATGTGGGGGAAAGGAAAGTAGTTTGGCAGTTCTTTAAAAAAGTAAACATAGAATTATCATATGATCTATCAATTCCTTTCCTAAGTATATGCCCCAAAGAACTGAAAATAGGTACTTGAACAGATCTTTGATCACAGCAACACTCTTCATGACAGCTGAAATAACTGAAATGTTCATCAACAAATGAATGGATAAACAAACAGTGGTATATACATGCAATGGAATATTACTCAGCCATAAAAAATGAAACATCAATACAAGCTACAATGTACATGACCCTTGAAAACATTATGCTAAGTGAAAAAAACCCAGTCCCAAAAGGTCACTTACTGTATGATTCCATTGGGCCAAAATAACTAGAATAAGTTAATCTATCAAGTAATAAGGAGAGACTGCTTAATAGGTACAAGGTTTTATGTCAGGGTGATGAGAATGTTTTGAAACTAGTAAGACATGATGGTTGTACCACATTATGAATGTACTAAGAGCCACTAAATTATTCCTATTAAAATGATAAATTTTAAGCAATGTGAATTCCACCTCAGTAAAATAATGCAGGAGGAGGGAATGCAAAATTTCTCAAAACCTAATAGATGGAATGTGGGAAAAATGGTATAGTTCTCATAATTAATTGTTTAGAATGTTGTCAGTGGTCTTATTACAGTGTACTTCTTCATTCACTCTGACACCAACCACTGGATGACTATACACCCAGTGGTTTAAGTATTTTTTCCCTTACCCTCAGGCCCTGCCTTGAAAAAGTAATATTTTATGAACCACCAAAGTCCCCCCTATTCCTGGAAAATGTCAGTCAGGAGCATCTGACTTTCTTCCCCCTATGGCACATGCTCTGTGATTGTGTCTCTCTGTCCTTGTCCCAGACAGTGTGGGGACTGCAGTGCCTTTGTCTGGAAATGAGGTATTCTTTCCATGGCCAGCTTTGGTGAGCTGAGCCATCCATCTGTTAAAAACAGCTGAAACCCAGCTGTATCCTCAGAGGGGTCAGTAATGTCCTCATGCAAAACTGGGAAGAGCTCAGTCATTAGAAATCAGCAAGTGTTCCCAGGTACCTGGCAGGACATTGCTTTTTTCCTAAACCAGTGAAAGCTTTGGTCCAAATGTCTTGGAGGGCAGGATCTGAGTTCCTAATTTGGAAACTCTGAGAGCTCTGAGCAATTTGCATCTGGTGTGGTGTATAAGTGTGCTCCCCTTTCCCAGCAGAGGTTTCATTTTGGGATAGTGTGGGTCCCCCCCATAATGGGCCTGGAGGCTTTTATCTAGGCCACCACTTTGCTGTGCTGGTGACTGCTACACAGCAGATTATGGGCCTTGGGCAGGAGGGAAGTTTCAAATCAGGAGCAGAAATTGGAGAGAGGGAAAGGTGGGTGCAGTCATCAGTCATTTATAAGTAAGAGGCCTGATAGATGGGCTAAGTCTGCGGGGTTGGCCTTAAGAATAATGTATGCTCTTTTGGCTTTGATATTTCTCCTTAGATAATGCTGAATAACCAACATACGTTGTGATGTGTTCATAAAGCAATGTGGTGGGTGGGGGCGGGAATGGCTGTCCTCTTTGCCTCATTTTCTTAGCTCCTTAATTTGATAAAGGGTTACTGAGAGCCCAGCATGCACACTGAAAATTCATGACAGACAAAGGCTGGATGGACATTGGTTTACTCTGGGTTCTCATCACTGGGAAGGTGAATTTGACCCCAGTGTTGGTGCCCGGGTGGCTTTAGGACAGTATATATAATTGGATGACTAGAGTTTACAGGCTGTAAAGCCAAGGCTTTGGGTATCTAATGACACACGCAGAGGGGCGTTTGAAAGTCTGCACTTTGTCCAACTGGTGAAGCTACATGAGAATCTAAGAGTTGAAACCACAGCAGAAGGATACAGGATCAGTATCTCACTTGGGTTGGGGAAGGAATAAGTAAGGCTCCTGACCCAGAGAGCAACTTTCTTTTCTCTTATGTATGGTGGCCACTGTCATGTGTCATACAGGCTAATACACAGCATGTCCACGGTGCAATTCTATTCCCTTAACACTAGACCTCATGGGACTTCCCAGTTTCCACTGTTCCTTTCCCTGCTCCCAGCTCCAGCCTCAACACCCATCTCTGAACCTCTGGCCCACAATTCTTTTCCCTCTCAGAACAACTTGGAGTTTAAAAATACGTGTTTAACATGCAACTATCCTTATTGATGGTACTGTGTATTTTTCCCCTCTCTTATGCCAATTTTGTTTTAAGACTTGCTTGAAAAACAAAACAAAACAAAAAGTGCTAATGGGATTTCCTGACTCCTAACCAGCCTGAAATTAGGGTATTTGAAAAGAATAAAACTCAACTGAAAAATATTCAATCAGGAGGAAGTTATAGGCAGTAAAAAACAAGGGCAAGTCTGCAGTGGGTTACAAGCACAATCGTCTTTTAAATCTTGACCAAGAAATAGACCCATGGGTAGGTTTTGTTTCATTTCTTAGCATCAAGCTCCATTGAGCAGCTTGCTTTACAATCGTGGGAGCAAGTCTCTTCCCAGGGGCGGGGATTGGGTTTGGATACTCCATGGTCCCTTGGGAGGTGCCCCTGAGAAAGGAATCTTGTGTTTGTGTGAGGCTCGTTTTGGAACTCAGCTACCCTTTTCTGATCTCCACTAAATGTCCACTCATGTTCCCAGATGATGTTCTGTTCAGATGGCTCCGACGGATGTGGGTGAAAAGCCAGAAACTTGATCTGGGCTCCAACCCTCAGGACTTCCCTTCAAAGAACTTGCAGTAGATTTTCCTTTTGCTGTCTGGGGAGGGAAAAAGTCTGTCATGACACTGTCTTTATCTCTCTAATTGTGCCCATGACGAGTGTGCACCATAAGCTCCTCTTACTCCTGTGGAGTCTTTCTTGAGTGGTAAGTCACATGTGGATACTTGAAGTGTCTTCTGATCTATAGTACATTCTCATCTCTGGGGCAAAACACTCTTCCTGACAACTTTGAGGCTAAAAGGGTTTTTGTTAAAATTAAGGCACCCAACATAGTTCCCTTTGTGAGTAGTCTTCGGGAACTTTTAAGAAAAGCTTAAGGCTTGAAGGAAACAGAAGAGATGGAGGGTGCCATGGAAGTGGCCTTAGGGATTGAGAACTACCTGTATCTCTTTAGGACCTGCTCCTGGTTTGCTCTGGAGGCCAGGGGAAAGATTCAGCCTCCAAGGGCAAACTGTTTATTTTAGCTCTTCACCAGCATTTGTGTGCCTGGCAGCGTACAGGCTACAGAAGGTCCAGGTGACAGTGCCCCAGATAGTAATGAGTATTCCTGGACTGAGAGAGGCAGAGCTTGGATTCTGGTCCCTCCAGCTCTGTGACCCGGGCACACGCTTCCCCTCCCTGAACCTCAGTTTGCTCATCTGAGAAGTGAGGAGGTGGGGTTGCCTCGTCTCTAAAGTGTTTTTCTATTTGAAGTCTCTGAATCTGTGGTTACTTCCTTTTCTTCATCAATAGCCAGCCCCTGTTAGAACTGTGTTCACTTGAAGGTTTTGATGTTGGTATAAAATTCAAGCTTCACTGGGTTGGATTATGTCAGGTTTCTGTGCTCAGGACAGGAGAAAACCACAAACATACTGTGTTTCCCCGAAAATAAGACATTGTCTTATATTTGTTTTTTCTCAAGAAGACACACTAGGGCTTATTTTCAGGGGATGTCTTCCTCTCTGCACCAAAATGCATGGCTATGCAGGGTGTCTGCATCAGATACGCTACATAGCCATGCCCATAACTAGGTCTTATTATCAGGGTAGGCCTTATATTTAGCCAATGCATAGAAATCCTGCTAGGGCTTATTTTTGGGGTAGGTCTTATTTTGGGGGAAACACGGTATATCTAAGCCAAACCGATGCTCACATTCAGGGCCATTACTGGTTTAACTAGCACTTTGGTGAGGATTAGAAAAAAGCATCCCTTTTAGGTGGACTCAGGTGCAAGTAGGGTGGGATCATGGCCTAGCAAGTGGAATATAGCTCTTTCAGGCCCACCAGTTCTGTGGAGTCCTTGCATAGTGGACAACCTGCATAGCTAAAGTATGGAAAAGGAAGAGGCTAGAATAGATATCCATCACTGAGATGATGGAAGGAGAGTTTTATAATTACTGCCTTAAAATATTACATACAATTAAAAGGCTGCAAAGTCTAGGACTAAGACGTTGCCCAGTTCTTACATCTATGCAATCCATCTGATTTTGGTAGCTTCAAGAGGCAAGATTAGCAATAATAATAAAACTCCTCACATTTTTATAGAGTCTTACAATTTATGTAGCACAGTAAATGTACTTTCTTTTTCAATTTGGTTCTGATTCTAACTATTGCCCTGGTGAGTAATAATTATCCTCATTTTAAATATAAGGGAAATGAAGCTGAGAGATTTGAAGACTGGTTCAATGTCAGCTAATAAGTGGTCAACCCAGGAAATGAACATGTATCTGTCTAGCTCAGTGGTTCTCAACCTTCCTAATGTTGCGATGTATTTTCATTGTTACAATGGGGTTGCAACCTGTAAGTTGAGAACTGCTGGTCTAGTTCCAAGTTCAAGGTTGTTTTTCTCCCATGCAGGTTGCATGCGACCCTGATCTGGGCTTTGGCAGTCATATCCAAAGAACTGCTCTGTAAGGGTCTGAAATTTGTTTGCTCAGGTCATCCTTCTCGATTCTGTGAAGGCAGGACTTTTTCACACAGATATGAGTGTTGGAAAGGTCTTGGTGGATCTTACCACTGATCTAAATATTCATTTTTCATACGGGGGAGTGTTTCCTGAGGACTGTCTTGTTTAGTTAGATGCATCTGTACTACCTGTGTGCCACTAACCGAGAATTCTCACCACCATTTTAGAACTACCCTGCAGGACACCCTGGGAAGTCACCATATGATGTGAATTGATATCTATATAGGCCACTACTGATAATTCAAGGCTCTTCAGTGCCAGTGTGGTTTTATTGATAGTGCTATCGTAGGCCTCGTTAGCTGCCTTTAACACCACTTTTATGTACAACATCTGGGACAGTTAAACTGTAGCAGGCTCCACCTTTCCCTGAGCTCTAGATCTATATATCCCACTGCCTACCATATGCCCCCACCTGGGCATCTCCTGGGCATATCCAACTGAAATATGTCCAAAGTGTTAATTGTTGCCTTCTCCCACAATCTGCTTCCCAAGCCCATTCCTTCTCTAGTTTATATGATTTCCATTAATGACTCTACAAGGGACCTTCCACCTCCACCCTGCTGAGTATCTCATGATCACTTTGTTCCACTCATTCTTTCCTCTACAGCACTTACTTGGTCACCAGGTACTTTTGATTCCACTTCCTAAAATCCATTCCCTTTCCTTAGTTCCCACTGCCATTGTTTAAGTTGAGATCTTTGTTAACTATGCTTTCCATCTTGCTAAGCCAGCCTCCATCTGGCCATAAATTTTCTCTCCAAACGCAAATCTGATCCAATCCCTCCTATGCTTAAAAAACACAAATTGCTTCTTTCTGCTACAGGGTGAGAGTTCACCTTTCGAGGTACAGCCGCGTAATAACCATGGCACGCTACTTCCTCACCTGCCATTGACTTTGCATATGCCCTTCCCTTTGTTCCCAATACCCTTTCCCTGGGAACTTACAGTCATTTTTAAGACTCTGCTCACCCATCGCTTCTGCAGTGGTGGTTTCACAGATAATTCCTGGGGGAGGGATTATCCAGCCTAGATCAGGGTTCCTCAAAAGCGGAAATCATCTCATGATCTGTGGATTGTAAGGCCCTGGCATACTGCCCTGCACAAGGTAGGCACAGTAAATGTTGAATGTACCTCCCTCTTTGATGAAATCAATGACTTTGCAGGTTGAGTGGTCATTGTTCTCTTGTGTCTACTCTTGAAGGAAAAGGGGCAGAAGTCATCCTCTTTTCATTCCACAGACAAAACACTGACAATATATGGAGGTATCTAAAATTGTACCTAAAATTGTATATGGGGTGGGATGGAGAGGCAGAATTTCAGACAAAAAAAAGGACTTGATCAGATTTTCCTATACAGCTGCCTGCCCAGCCCAGCTCTGGGGCGAAGGGCAGGCACATCAGACTAAGTGGTTGGTAGAACCAACTCAGCTTACAGGCTGGTAAGACTCTTGGAGAATTCTTTAGGCAGAACTTGAAAACTATGTGTCAAAGGGTTAGGAATAAGACACATCAATATCTTCAAATCCTGCTCTTTGTAACTCAAGACTCTCCCGTTTACCCAACAGGCCTTCAGAATGAATGTTCCTTAAAATTAGCTTCAGGTTCTTATGAACTATAGCTGGTGAATGAATGAAATGCACCCTTGGAAGGAAGGTGCTTCTGAGATGCCCCTGTGCACTTTTCCTTCTCATCCTCAGTCAACAGGATCAAGGGAGCAGTCTGGCAAGGTAGCAGCACCACATGCTAGCTGCCACATGCCAGCATTCTCTGTTAAATTAGGGCAACTGCTTATCTCTCCTTCAGTTTCTCTTTCAGTTAGGCAGGGCTGGTGATCATGCCAGCCAACATCTATAGCATACTTAACTCTATTTTTATGTAACATATTCCAGTAAAGCTCTTCAGAAGGCTAAAAAACCAGGTTTTGTTGTGTCTCCCATTCTACCTTCATGGGTGGGATGGCAGCTGGGTGGGGACCATGTAGAGAGTTAAAGACGTTAGGAAGTAATTTGTGTCACAGCAAACTCCCCAAACTCTTGAGAATAGCAGACAGGTTCCCACTCCGCCCCTGGCTCCAGGCCACATTTTCGTTTTGTCCAGTTCCTTAGCCCCACAGAAAATTGGGCTTTACCTAGAGGGATTTAGAAACATCTAAGTCCTGAGATGCTATCTGGAAGGTCTCAGGATTTCACTTTCTCAGTGGTAAACAGAACGTCGTCTGTCCCTCCCAAACGGCTCCTACCGGCAGCAGTTGTCAACTGGAGTAAGGACGCTCCACCCAAACCCATGTGGACCCAGCCCAGAAGCAGATGGAAGTCTGCTGAGAATCAGCAGTCACCAAACTAGAGGGAAACAAACTAGAACACAAGTTGTGAAGGGGTAGGAGGCTGTTTAGAAACAATTTTTAAATCTCAACTTACCTCTGGGGCTAGTCCATCCTTCCAAAGAAAGGTGTGGGACGTCCCATTTCAAACACTGGGCAGCTTAAAATGTATTTGTTAAAAAACCCCAGCAAAGCCAGAAAGTCTTGAAACTCACCTTTCAGTCCGCGGGAGGGCTTCCTGAAGGCGTGTGGCACCGGCCGGCTGTGGAGTGGCGGCCGGTGGCGGGCGGAAGGGTCAGTGGGTGCCGCCCCGCGCCCGCCCCCGCCCGGCGCGTACCTGCAGCTCCCGCTGCGCTCAGCGCCCTCTGCGTTCGCTGCGCTCCCGCCGGCCGCCTCCTCGCATACTTGAGGTTTCGCTCCAACTCTGTCCTGCCCCTGATGTCAGAGGCACGACTTCCTGAATCAGGCTCGCCCTCTTTCCCACTCTCTGGGCTCGGACCAAGCTTTCCACCCGGAGCCAACAGCCCACGGGTGCCCTTGGACGTGGGCGCACACGCCCCAGACGCGCCCTAGCTGTCGGTCTTCCCGCCAATTGCCCCCCCTCTGCCTAGCTGTGGCTTGTTTTTGTCCCCGCCGTCGCGGAACACGCCTCCTTCAGGACACAGCCGCCCTCCTCAGCCCCAGTTTCTTTCACAGACGCGCCAGTGTTCCCAGGGACGGGAGACAACTCTGGGCAAGCCCAGCTTAAGGGAAAACAGAGTAGTGCTGCCTCACACAGGCGGCCGTCTTGGAAAGGGGGTGGGAGGCGCTCGGGAGGGAGACCCCAGGGCAGGTGGACTGAAGGCCACAGGGTCTTATCTGGACAAAGGAAAATGACAGGCCCTGTGGTCAAAGCTGTGAGCTTCAAGGGGTGCATATGATCTTTCCATAAAGACTTTGTGCTACTCACAGAAGACATTTAGGGAAACTGTGACCCCCGGAGCTGTCAGAAGCAAAAATGGAGGAAAAGGCTGACTATAAAAGATTCTTAGGAGTTCTTCCTTCTCATCTCAGGTGCTCTTCATCTCTCAAGTCTAGTTCCAAACAGCTGGGACACCGGGAATGAGAAGGCCTGTGCCCGCGTTGGCTATGGGATCGCAGACATAGGCTCTGATAACCCAGGGCAGGGAGCTTGTGCAGTGCCCCCAAGGTTACGGTGAGTAAGGCAAAGGAGTGATGCTGGGACCTGGCTGTGGAGCATCTAGGAGCCTTCTCAGAGTCATTTTGGGAGGTCCTTTCCTGACATGGGCCTGAGATTCTGCCCCTTGGCTGTATTTGCCAGGTGCACAGGTCCCAGATGTAGGTGCCAAACTGGGACTTACTCTCCAACCGACTGTGCCTGAGCAGTGGTGTCCTCTGGCTGCTGAGAGTGGACATTAAAATGAGTGATACAACCAACTACTGAGGATCAAGACATCCCTTTCTGTTTATTTAGAAGGAGCCATATGGCTTTGAGTTGAAAGACCAAAGAGAAAATCCATCACTACAGCCAAAAATGCCAAGAATGGTAAAGGAAGGAGAAAGAAAAATTTTTCTTTCAAAGGTAGGTTAGATGAGACCTTCTTCCCAGAAATCCAATCTGCATTTGAACAAGAAGGAGAAAGAGGGGTCCCAGAAGTAGGTGAGCTGAGAAGTAGTCAGGTAGGGCTTAGCAGGGAGTGGAAGGTCCCACTCTTCAAGAAGTTAGAGTTCTTAGGGAAGAGAAGACCTAGCAGTGGACCCAAGAGACTGCTTGCAAGTATACAGAATGAGGGCCTTCCCTGGGCAGATGTGTTTACCAAGTTAGGAAATGAAGCTATTGGCTTTTAGCACTAGACTTGGCTATGCGATTGCAGATGTAAGGCTCTGATGACCTAAAGCCCAATTTCTAGAGATAGATTTTCTCATTAGAGATGTTTCAATCTTTAATGGCACTTTGAGCCTACAGTTATCTACCTACATATAATTGGTTCCTCTAAAACTCCTGGAGATTGGTTTGGCACCTATAGCTCAGCAGTTAGGGCGCCAGCCATATGCACCAGGGCTGGTGGGTTTGAACCCGGCCCCAGCCAGCTAAACAAAAAAATAGCAGGGCGTTGTGGTGGGCGCCTGTAGTCCCAGCTACAAGGGAGGCTGAGGCAAGAGAATTGCTTAAGTGCAAGAGTTTGAGGTTGCTGTGAGCTGTGCCACCACTGTACTCTACCTAGGGTGACATAGTGAGACTCTGTCTCAAAAATAAATAAATAAAAAACAAAACAAACTCCTGGAGATTAAGGAAGTGTGTAGAATATAGGAGGGTTTAAGGAAGATGGGCTGGGGGTAGATGATAATAAGGCCTTAGATGCTGTACTGAGGATTTGGGAATGGAGATCTCCTTCCACCTGGAGCTTTATGCACAATATATCACTCAATCTTTCATAACACATTTATGAGCTGTAGTATTACCCTGGTTTTACAGATATAAAAACTGAGATTCAGAGGAAGCCAAATGACTTCCTCAAGGGCACACTGCTAAGACATAGTGGAGCCAGGACAAGTATTTTCAACCCCCCAATCCATCCTGTTCCCACTGTATCATCTAGTAGGAGGGGAAATCGCCTTCCATGAAAGAATTCCACATAAACAGGGATAATGTACAGGCCTGGAATTGATATCTACTGGGGGAAGGCTTTAGAAAATACCTTCCTGAAAGCTTAGGGCAATATTATAGATTTGTTCTGGCCAAGGTGACAAGTATGTAGGGTTGCTTTTAAGAGAAAACAGGAAGAAACTAAGCAAGAGGAACTGAGGCAATCAGCTCAAGCTCAGAGCTTTGTGGACATGGCTGTCAGATAGTAGAAAGAAAACTAGGAGTTCATTTATAAGGTGGCATCTCTGGGTATCTCAGTAAAAAGTCTAATAGCTTTGGGAGGCACCTGTGGCACAAAGGAGTAGGGTGCTGGCCCCATATACTGGAGGTGGCAGGTTCAAACCCGGCCCTGGACAAAAAAATTGCAAAAAAAAAAAAAAGTCGAATAGCTTCTGCAGCAGACATTTTAGGGGCATACCTATAGGGGGGCAAGATGGTGGATTTGCTCACCATAGATTGCCAAAAACCACAGAGTCTGTCGAGGCATCAACACTACTAGGAGGTACAATTATGGCAGAAGAAGAGCAGAAGATCGGGCACCTGGCCAGGATGTTCCCACTCTTGGTGGATGATGCATCCCGTGTGAAAAAGCAAGTGATAGCATCCATCTACTAGTTTATTCTCTTGGCATTGAAATCCCAACTCCTCTGAAGTAATGAATGGCCCCAGGAAGCTGCAGTGCTGTTACAATTTGCTTAATCCTCGTTATTTTTCTTGTTTTCAGTAAGGATATTTGAAGGTGGTCAAGAGCTTAGTTGGCACGACATAAATTGAAACAAAGTATTAGCATCTAATTAAAGAAAGAAGCCAACATAAGCATATTTGTGGACTGAGACTGTACATCTTAACACCCTTTTGAGTGACCACTCCCCACTTATTTTAGAACTAGCAACACATAAGTATGTCGCAGACAAAAAGTGTTGCCTCCTCAGACATTGTGAACATCAGTGGGGTACTAAGTAAGTATTACATGTTAGCCAGCTTTAAAGGCTACAGATGCTTACGCTTGTTTTTCTTTGTAAGTAATGCCCTGTTTCAGACAGGTTGACTAGCAGTATTGGCTAGAATGGATCCACTTGTGCTACTAGGAGACAGTTTCTCATCCATTTGCAAACTCCCTGGGTCTAGAAGCCATGTCTAATAAAATGTGGTTGTACCCAGAGCAATGCTGCACAAAAATGGGCACATTCTTTGGGTGTGGAAATAGTAAGTTGGGAACATGATCTTACTTTACCTGAAACTGTGATGTATTCTTGCCAGCAACATGCGTGAGGCTCTAGACCAGTGATTTTTCATTGGTGTGCAGCAAAAATTGTAAAGATCATTAATTAAATTATTTTCAAAAGAAGCTCAAAGAATGGTAAGTATATATATTTTTTATTTTTTATTTTTTATTTTTTTATTAATTGATAGCTGTATACAGTATATTTTTTTATTCTTTTTTTTTATTAACATAATTTAAGTGTGCTGCAGAAGTTTAACTATAGGTTCAAGTGTGCCATGAAATAAAAAAGGTTGAAAAACACTGGGCTATCCTAGCACTCTGGGAGGCTGAGGTGAGTGGATCATCTGAGCTGAGGAGTTTAAAACCAGCCTGAGCATGAGCAAGACCCCATTACTACTAAAAATAGAAAAACTAACCATGCCTTGTGGCAGGTGCCTGTAGTCCCAGGTACTTTGGAGGCTGAGGCAAGAGGATTGCTCAACCCAGGAATGTGAGATTACAGTGACTATGAGCCACAGCACTCTAGGCTTGGGCAACAGAGTGAGACTCTGTTGAAAAAAAAAAAAGATACCTACACTTGAGTGTTTATTGCGGCACAATTCACAATTGCAAAGTTCTGGAATCAACCCAGTGCCCATCAACTCATGAGCGGTTTAATATTAATAAAACGTGTTATATGTACACCATGGAGTACTCCTCAGCCATAAAAAGGACGAATTAATACCTTTGGGAACAATTTAGATGGAACCGAAGACTATTCTCTTAAGTGAAGTATCTTGAGAATGGAAAAACAAACACCACATGTACTCACGATTAAATTGGAACTAACCAATGAGCACATATGTCCACAGAGGGAAGTAAAGCTAAGTGGAAATCAACTGGGGGAGAGGAAAGAAGGGGGAGAGGACGAAAGCAACCTAATGAGTACAGTGAACACTATTTGGGTGATGGGCACACCTACAACCAGTCAAGTTGTTACAAAAACAATCTATGTAATCTAAAAGACTTGTACCCCCTTAATATTTTGAAATTAGAAAAAAAAGGAAAGAAAACCACTGCTGTAGAAGGGGAGATCAGAGCATGCTGGTGCTCTGAGGAACTGACTGCAGGCAGAAGGGCTGCTGACAAGGAGAAGGATGTTAGGAGGAAACCATCCGACTATAAATGGTGTAGATAAGATGAGTGCAGACTTGCTCATCAGATCCTGAAATACAGCAGAGCCTTGGAACCACCGTGAGGCAAGTCCGGGACAAGTTAGTGGAAGTACTATGCACGCAGTAGGTAATGAATTTATGGAATGGATTACCTTCCGGAGGTAGCACAGACTGGCCACATAAGTGGATTCCAGAAGGGTGAATAGCAGAGCCATAAAGAGAACTGCAGGAAGAACTCCAGGAGTTCAGGGTGGCCCAGTGTGTTCCTACAGGATGTGCACCTGTTGGGGGGTCTTTGTGAACAAAAGAGTCCTGGCCTCCACAGGGCTGGGATTTGAGCCATGGGCAGGACCAACAGTGCCTCCCTAATTCTACAGTCTCTGTGCCCTTTGCCCCTATAAAGGCAACACAACCTTGTTCCTTCTGCCTGAGCCTTCCAGCCCATTTACGACGCATTGCTTCTTTCTTTTGGCTTTCAACTTCTGAACAGATTTTGAGTATCTGCTTTCGTACCGGTTATCATATTTAGCTCCTGCAATTAGATTTCTGTTTAGACTTTCCCTCCTAAATTATCTAATTCTGACATAAATTACTCTAATTATGAAAGCTCCTCTAAAAAGAACAGCAACAATATCCTTTTCTTGGGAGCTCTTTTTAATGCAATGCCCCAAATGTCTTCAATACTGCATCCAGGATACCTGGAAAAAAGTTACTTTAATGCCCCTAATTCCAAATCTCAGCTCAGGGGGAGCTTTAGGAAACTCCTGGATGTCTCTGCTAATGATCCACGTGTCTCCCCACAACACCCACACATCCCCCTCAGCCCCAGGCACTTTGTGCCTTCTCTAGTGCTTCTGTGAGTTCTAGAGCTAGAGCACATGCTCGGCTATTCCAGTATGGGGGTCAGGGTGGGGAGTGGGTTGGTAGGCCTTGTGATTATACCTCTGGGGTAAGAAGGGGCTCAGTTTTCATTTTCTGTTCTGGCTCACAGCCCCCCAGAGTTGTGTCTTTAAAAGCTATTTTTACAGCACCATTGCTGACCGTTGTAAAGTGGGTGGGACTATTGTTCGGGGCTCTTTGAGGGGATTCAGCATTGGCACTGTTCAAATGTAAAGAGGATGCTTCTGGATTCCATTTTGTTCGTGGGGGTCTGGGTCTGGGGTAGGGAGGAGAGCCCCATAGTACTCTCATTTTGCCTCTCTCCATCCTTCCTCCTGTCCTCTGCTCCTCTCTTGGGGGTGGGTTTACTTATCGGCTTGTTGAGTGAGCCCATTGCGTGGGTGTCACAGAGCACTTACTGGACTAGGACTAGGTAAGAGTCTTGTCACTTGATCAGAGGGACTTCTGAGAGCTTGCCCTGCCCAGCACATTCATTCTGGCAGAAGTTTTTGTGAAGGCTGAATTTGTTCATTCCTCTTGCCCTAAGGGCCCACAAAGTAACTGTGGCTTTGAAATTTGCTTCCTTAACTAGTTCAGTGACTCAGAACATCAGTGTTGCCAGAAACAAACTTCCTCTCCCAAGTCTGGCTCATTCATAACAGGTAAAAGGAAGGGCTGGCAAAACATCATTAAAAAAATGGGATAGCCTTCATTTGTCAAGTTGCAGAATACACTCTCTGCTTTAACTACTACTGATTTACTGCTGCCTATGTGCCGGGCACTGTGCTAAGCAGCTTAAATATATTGCCTTGGAATTTCTTTCTTTCTTTCTTTTTTTAATTAAGTCATATACACACAGATCATGAATACATTTATGCGTATGTGGGGTACAATGTGTTGATTTTTTTATACAATCTGATGTGCTTACGTCAAACTGCCTGGGAATTTCTAACAACACTGTGAGGTGCTGTTATCATACCAAGTCTAATAGATGCAGAAAGTGAGATTTGGAAAACTTAAAATATATTTGTCCAAGATCGAGTGAGTGGTGGACTGAGATTTCAACAAATAGTTAAAAACACGTTTATTCAGCACATGTAGGTTCTTAGGTCCATGTAAAATATTAGCTATGCAAAAATAAATGAGACTGTGTTTTGGAGTTGGATTTCTTTTTTTTTTTGAGACAGAGCCTCAAGCTATCCCCCTGGGTAGAGTGCTGTGGCATCACAGCTCACAGCAACCTCCAGCTCCTGGGCTCAAGCGAGTCTCCCGCCTCAGCCTCCCAAGTAGCTGGGACACAGGCGCCCGCCACAATGCCTGGCTATTTTTTGGTTGCAGCCGTCATTGTTGTCTGGCGGGCTCGGGCTGGATTTGAACCCGCCATCTTAGGTGTATGTGGCTGGTGCCTTAGCCACTTGAGCCACAGGCGCTGAGTCATGGAGTTGGATTTCAACCCAGAAAATTCTCAATTCAGAGCTCTGTTGCTGCTTACTTTAATCACCTGCACAGGTGTGAGATACCTGTGGGACAGAATCATATTAATTGATTCTGGGATGATAACAGTAATAATGCCTAGAACTCTGTCAATTTTCAATTTACAATGATGTTTCACCTATATTATTATTCACTTTGTTTCACCTATATTATTATTCACTTTGATCTGACATTGGCTGGGAAGAACATTGGAGAGTATCTGCGACTTGCCGAGCCCAGTGCTCCCTACTTACGGTGCGCTGGATGGATGATACAGTCCAGGAATGTTGCTTGGTGGGATATCCAAATGGTCATCTGAGGGTATCTATGAAGCCTTCAGGGCTGTTCAACCTGTGGCCCATGGCCACAGGTAGATTATGTGAGGACTTTTTTCCTTATCTGTGGTAGCGGAAATCACAAAAATTATGCATGGATTTTTTTTTTTTTTTTTTTTTGCTCATCAGTTTTTATTAGTGTTTGTGTATTTAATGTGTGAGTCAAGAGAATTTTTCTTCTTCCAATGAGGTGCAGAGAAGTCAAAAGATTGGACACTCCTGGAACTCATGCAAAATATGGATATCAACCTTGGAGGGAATTCTTACACTGGGGTATCCCTATATTGTCTCCTTTAAGGAGACATTATTTGATATCCTGTGGCTTCACGTATACTTGACAGACATTTTTACATACTTTCTAGAATGTGTGCATTACAGTTTGAGGAGCACAGTATCAGAGGACATGAAACTGTATTAGAGTTGTGCTCTGAGTTAAATACCTACAGCCCATGGAATCTCATCCATACACCCTCCTACTAGCAAATATTTATGAAGAACCTACTATAACCTCTGCACCATGCTAGGTAGGCACTGTGATATGATATGTGATATGGCTCGTAAAGAATTGTCAGCCTAAAACAAAGTATCACCTATAATTCTGATAGCCAAAGATAACCAATGTTGTCACGCACATAGCATTTTGGTATGGGCAATTCTAGTCTTTTAGAAGGAGATTAGAATTTGTATGTGGGTAGTTTGAGTCACTGCAAATTTTTAATAATGAACTGACCACTCTCAAAGAAAGCTAATCTGGAGGGCTTTTGCGGGATTCATGAGAGTGGAGAGAGACTGGTATCAGGAACTCCAAACTGGTAAAAAGCCACTACATACTCTACTTCCTGCCTTTAAAACTAACTAAATAGTTACCTTGATCAGTGATGAGTTCCTCCTTACCGAAACATTTCTTACAGAGGCTGGATGACCACCCGACAGGGGTGCTGTAGAGGGGACTGGTATACCCGGAGAGAGGGTTCAGGAGTCTGTATGGCCCACTCTATGACCCCTTCCATCCCCAGCATTCTAGGGCTTATATTGTTAGTTGTGGACATTCACATTCAAATAAATTATAATATTCTCTTCTCTTTCTAATTTGACAGCAATTGCTTTGCTTGGTTCATATTATTGGGTAATATGGTAAGTGTTATTGGGCAGTAGAAATCAACTGACTTTGAGGTGTTTGGGTTAAGTTCTCACACGTTTTAGCCCTGCTGTATTATTATTTGAGTGCTTTGAATGAGCTCCAATGTTCTTCCATGGGGGAACATTTGAGGAGAAGCTCTTACCCCCTACCCAACCTCTAACTGCTGGGGTCCCAGCTCTGCTGCTGTCTCCTTTAAAAAGGTTCCCTTGACTTTCCAGGTCTGATAGAAGCTGCGTTCTCCTTTCAAAAGGTCCCCTTGACTTCCCAGGACTGATAGAAGCCTCCCTATGCCGTAGGGGTCTGTGCTCCCCTTGCAAGGGCGCTTGTCTCATGGCAATGAAACTGCCTGATTATCTGTTCTCCATGCTGGACTGTAAGCTTTCAGAGTAGGGACACCAAGCCAACGTTTGCTAGTGTAAGAAGGTGCTTGGCCACCAGGCCAGATCTGGGAGCTGTAGGCACAGTTCTGAGCAGGGATGAGTACAGAACCCTTCCTCCTGCACTTTCCGCCTTGTCAGCGCCCAGAGCACTGTCTTTCCTCAGCATTTCTTTGGGACCTGCAGTTCTGTCTCCTCCTAAAGAACTGAAAGTATAGTCGGAGGATGCATGAAAAGGGTCTCGAGCAGGGAAAGTACATAATCAAACGTGATGTGGGCTCAGGGTGCGGCAGCAGGGCTGCAGAGGCACTCTGAAACCAGACAAGGTGCACACTTCTGGAGCTGCTGTGACATTTATAGGAAAGGATGTCTCTGCCCCTCCTCTGTGTCTTCCTTGGAACTCCCTTTCACAACGTCCAATCTAGGCAAACAGAAGAAACTGCAGCTCCCGTTTCTCCCCACCTCCTTTCTCAAGCTCCTGATGTTGCCAGCTGTCTGCTAGGGCTGGGTGGGGACAAAATGCTGCAGGCGCATCAGGAATTCTGAGCATAGGGCATAAGCCTGAAAGATGCTGGATCTGATTTCCTAGAGCCTAAGTGAAGGGGGGTGGGGGAGATCTGCAGGCTTATCTTCCACTCCTCCAATGGAGTCACTAGGCAACACAGTTTTCAGTGGCTCTAAAAACCATGTGAGTGAAAGATTATTTATTTCTATATATGGCCAGAAAATAGCTCAATCACAGGGCTGGCTTCCTGGTGGACACTCTTCAGTTTTTCCAGACCTGCAGACTCCGGAGACTTCCAGGCTGGACATTGGTTTCTGTGGCTTGCATGCAATTAGCTCAACAACGGAAAATGTGGCTCCCATCCTCCCACCCCACCACCCCTTGCCTCTGCTCTCTCCGAGGTCTGCAGCTGAAAAGCAAGAATGGAACTCTCACAGCTGCAGCCCTGCTAAAAATAGAAAGTTTCTTTATTTTTATGTCCATGAAGCCCTTTTCCTGCTGTTGCTGTTATGAGCATAACTCCTAGGCAGGAAGGGGATGGACTCTGGGCTGGTCCCTGGCCAATTGCATTCTATGCTATGTTGAGGGATCTAATCAACTATATTAGGGGCTGGGGAAGTCAGTGATCTCTCTTCTTTCTCCTCAGGTGACACCTGCTCTCCAGAATTGGGGTGTGTGTTTCTTGGTTTTTCAGTGATCTGCTTGAATGTACTTCCCTTTCAGATGCAGCCGTCCCCTATGTTATGTGCTAATGGGAGAGTTGCAGCCAGAGCACAGCACACTGAGCTAAGAGGCAAGAAACTCTGGGTTTTTCTTCCAGTTTTGTTACCTTGCCTTGTGGCCATGAGCAAATCATAACCTCTCTGAACATCAGTTTCCTCATCTACAAAATAGGGACAACAGTATATGCCTAGAACTCAAGTGTGGTAATATATGAATCAACTTTGAGAAGTTCAAAGTGTCTGCACATGGATTGTTTTCTACTTTTGCTAAATCCAGGGTTCTTAAGTGTGTCCAAAGAATAGATATTTCTTTTGCCCCAAAGGATTTCTGAGCCACCCTCTCTCTCCTCCACCAAAAAAAAAAAAAGAGGAAGGGGGAGAGAATAATGCCTGGGGGGGTATATTATCATATTTCCTATACAATAGACAAAAGGCAAACTCACGTTGAAATACCTGAGAGGGGATGTAGGCTAGAATAAAGAAATCTGGTCTAAGATTTGGGAAATCGAGGAAGAGAAATATTCATCATCTTGTTCTGGGTTTGGAGTAAAGGTTACGTGGCTGTGACTCATCTCCTTCCTCATAGTGCAGAGCCATTATTAACAGCTGATTGTCCCAGCTAAAAGAGATCTCCACTTGTTTAGCCATCTAGATTCCCTTGGTTCATCCCCCACGCAGATAGCACAATTGAGTGCCATTATTTATACACTTTCTCACTCCTCTAAGACCCTAACAGCTGAGGGCAGGACTGTGTTGGATACATCCTTGAGTCACCCAGAGCCACCGTGCTATTGTGTTGCTTGTTTTCCATGAAGAACCCTGGCATACCCATGGCTAGTCCTGGCACCTGGTTTACAGGGTACTTGTATCCAACAGGGTTCTTGGTTGTTAGCCACAAAATGACAACGTTGGCTGATATAAGCAGAAAGGGAATTTATTTAAGTCAGGGGTCTTAACTTGCTTTTCCTGCTTAAAGTTTAGGGGCTCTGTGACTTGGATCCCTGTTTTCTCAATAGTCTTTCACTGAATTTAGCAACAAACCAAGTACCTGTGACTTCCTCACCTTTGGAAATCAGAGATATTTTCAAGTCACGTTCTGCTTGTTGCAGGTGTTCCACATATGACCCACGTGCGTTACTACTCCTGAGTAACAGAAGTTAGGTTTATTTAATGCAAAAATACAACCCACTGGCGTAAGTTAATGCACATGTATGTGCCTTAAATTGGAAACTAGTGATACAAAAAGCAAGAGTCACCGAAAATCCACTCTGGCCATGGGGACAACTCCATCCTTCTTGCTGATTCACCAGTATTTGTTTCTGTATTTTTCTTCCCTAAGGTGTTAGTTATAATTCAATATGATTAATTTTCTATAGATTTTATTTTGTGGATTTTAAAACATTCCTCCCAGTCTTCCTAAGCTTTGCCAGACCATCAAAGGCCTCATGCACATAGAAGGTTAAGAACTCCCTGACCTAAAGCATATTAAGCTAGCTCACAGCAAGACTGACCACATAATTTTCAGGACCCAAGGCAAATGAAAATGTGAGGTCTCTTATTAGAAAAAATTCAAAATAGCAGATCGTTTAACCAGGCACAGGGCCCTGCTGAACCTGGGATCCCAGGTTATTGCACAAGTTGCATTCCTTTGAAGCTGGCCCTGGCTCATAGAATTTCCAGCAAGGTCTCAGGGCAAGACTCAGAGGTTATGCAGCCGGAAACAATATTCCGATTGTGCTGGAGACTAGTCTGGTGAAAACCCAGTTCCACTCCTGCAGCTTTTTTTCATGTCACACTAACCATCAGTGCTAGAAACTGCCCTTAAATCTGTTGCTGCTGACACTGCAGCAAGTTGGATGGAGTGGTCGCCGTTGCCAGAGTAGATTTTGTGTGACTCCTGCTTTTTTGTATCACCAGTTTCCAACTGAAAGTCTGGGTTCGGTGCATGTGACTGGTGTAGCCCAGCTTGTAGCCTGCTCTCCAGCTGCAAGGGAGGCTGATGAAACAAATATCTAAAGTGTTGACCTCCACAGGTGGAGCTCAGCTCTACCCCACCGGCAGAAGGCCTCCCCATCACAGGAAGGGGGTTCAGATATTATATGGCCAAAAAGCATGACAAAAGTCCTTGACGGAACCCATGAACCCAATAGGTACCCTGACCGTTTCTAAAGAAAGCCTGTGGCAGACTCTGTGGCTACCTTCAGGCAGATGAGACCGTCTAGGTAAGAATACTTTACAAGCTGAAATATTTTTTAATTTCTGAGAAACGCAGGTGGTTTTTAGGAAAAATAAGGCAGAACATTTCGAATAAAGATTATTTAAGAAAATTCACAACCCCATGGAGGTAAGACATAGAAACTTGGCACTTTCACCAAATACTCTCTATCCATAAGACCAGACAAAGCTAGGCAGAAAGGATGGGCTCTGCACTGCCATGAAATGACCAGGCCTGATTAATTTAAGTGTTTCCTTGAAGCAAAGGACAGTGAGTCAAGTGCATTTGAATGGTGCAGCAAGGTGCGTTCAATGGTGCATTTGAATGTTGTAGTTAAAGTTGGGCCAAGCCAAAGGGAGTGAGGTTGCTCTAGAAATGGGCCATGGTGTGGTATTGCAAAGAAAGCACCAATGCCCTGTGTGGAGCAGGGCTCGTCCTGTCTCAGCTCATGGCTCCTTGTTTCTCTTCTTTCTTTCAACTGAAAAGTAATTCAGCACGTATGTGGCAGGTTTCTTGGTCTCCCCATTCCAATGCAGTGATAGAGAAGGGGCTGTTTTTTAAAAAGTAGTGCAGGGACAGAGCTGTTAGCAGAGGGCCTGGCAGGAACCCAGCAGAGTGTGAGCTGCCCTCTAGAAGTGAGTTTGGGAGACCAGTGTTTGCAGTCCAGGCACTAAGCTTCCAACAGCTCCTTGGAGGTCAGGGACACAGGGGACCCTGTGTGACAAGACAGAGGAGCAGTTGGTTCTACACTGGGGGACTACCTTGGAGAGCTTCTCTGGGGTGGGGTGGGGGCTGCCAGGAGCTGCATGTGGGAATGTCCTGACAAGGAGCAAAGGGAAATGCCTCTTGCCCAGCTCCTGCTTGTGAGAGGTTTCATTATCCCCACTATATAGACTGGAGACTCCAAGGCCCAATTCTCTTGACCTTTCCAACATATTACTTTGATGAGAAAGTTGTTGGCCACCTTCTTTTTTTCCATCTCTAGTGAAAAGCTGGATGGAGATAGCTGTCCTTTTAATGCCCTTTTCACTGGAGAGAGAGAATAATAATCCCCATCCTTCCCACCCACCAGATAATGGTTCTTCAGGAAAGAAACCTTGACTTTTTACTTTTTGCTATTTTAATAAACAATTAAATACATTCTGGCATTATTGTATATACATAAAATCCACAAAGGTAAATCCAGAGGTCCTGTCTACCTCTCATTCAGCTTTCTCTAATGTTTACCATTTAATGTAGGCAATGGTGCATTTGTCAAAACTAAGAAATTAGCTCACTACTAAGAAATTAGCTACGCTCAGCGCCTATAGCTCAAGTGGCTAAGGCTCCAGCCATGTGTGCCTGGGGTGGTGGGTTCGAGTCCAGCCTAGGCCTGCCAAACAACAATGATGGCTGCAACCAAAAAATAGCCAGGCATTGTGGCAGGTGCTTGTGGTCCCAGCTACTTGGGAGGCTGAGGCAGGACACTCACTTGAGCCCAGGAGTTGGAGGTTGCTGTGAGCTGTGATGCCCAGCCCTCTACTCAGGGGGATAGCTTGAGGCTCTGTCTCAACAACAACAACAACAACAACAGAAAATGAAATTAGCTAGATTTTTTACCAGTTTAAATCCATTAATGTTCTTGTTTTTAGGTTTTAAGATCCAACAGAGACTATCACTTTGCTTTTGGGATATCTTGAATTTTAAGAAAACTTTCAGATTGCCAATGGAGGACTTGACTCAGGATGAGGTTTTGTTTGCATTTTCCCCTCCTTTTCCTTGACAAAGAGTTTTGAACAGAAAGTTAAGTGCTTTTTAAAGTTTTGTGGGCTCAGTGAGCTGCTTCACTGGGAAGTTAATGTCAGATCAGGTGAAGTGGTTTGAAGATAGGGGAATAAAAATGCTGCCAAAATTATGACCTTTGATTGGAAGTTTGGAATATCCAGTTCTTTCTTCCACCTTGATTCTTAATCTTAAGAAACAGGATACTTTTCACACAGATTCCCTCTTCATGCCTTCCTGTGGAGTCATATAAGTTTGGGCTTGGACTTCTGCTTTTCATGGAGGGCGAAAGGATAAAAGCAGGTGAGTGTTGTGTACACTCAGTTGTGGACTGGTTTCTCTGAGTTTTCCATTGTTCATAGCACCAGGACATGGAATGTCTTATTTTATGTCCAGGCTCCTGCTTATTCACAGGGCATCCTTGCTAACATAATTTACTTTGTCTTGAAATGGAACTAAAAGTGGAATTATGGTTGGGTATTCTTGAGTCTATGAGAAGGCCCTCTACTGGCCTAAACTCCTGGTGCTTTTGGAAATCTGTAAAACTTCAGGAGCTAAAATTTTAGAAGTCCTTGTCATGGTTATGTGGAACTGAGATACCACAGAATAACACTAATAAGAGATATTTATGAGCCTTTATGGGATAGATACAGCACAATCTTTAAGTGTTTGATAATTTAGTTCTCTGATAATCTATATCGTCTATAATACAAAAATCTGGGTATATTATGGAACTGTGCATATAAATCTCTCCATCTGCATTTTTAGCCCACCTAATATTAGGGGCTTACTTTTAGGATGGTGATAATTACTAATATTTATTGAACATTTACTGTGTTTCAGGTAGTGTACTATATTCTTTATGAATTTTTGTTTTGTATCATTTTCTACAACTCTATGTGGTAGATAGGTGCCATTATTATGTTCAGGATATGGATGAGAAAAATTAAACTAAAAACTAAATTTCACATATGATCACATAGATAAGAAACAGTAAAGCCATGTCTTCAAGTCAGTTTTGTTAACTCCAAATCCAGTATTCTCTTAACTGATTTGCCACATTGAATCAGGATTTATGGATAGTTGGGAAATCCTTATACACTTTCCCAGGCAATGACTTCTTATGCTTCCTTTTATGGAAAGATTTCTCAAATTCCAGAAATCAATAATTTAGTGAATTTTTCTTGCGTACAGAACCCTGTGTTTTCAACTCAAAAGGGACTGAGAGCTCAAAGAAAATTACAAAGTTTGGGAGTCAAAAGTGCCCAGGAGACCTGAATTCTCATCCCAGCTCAATCACTGGTTGGTTTGACCATATCATGCAACCTCTCTGAGAATCAGATAACAAATGAGTAGGTGGGATTAGATGAACTCAAAGGTCCCTGCCAGTTCTTTGACTCTGTGACCCCCTCTTTATGTCTTACATGGGACAGGATAATGCCACATGTCATCTCTGCCCTCAAGGATTGTGACACAAAACCTTCAAATACATTAAACAAGTAGAGAATACTAGTAGAGTGGTAAATACCATGGGCTATTAGCAATCACTGGACAAGTGCGTGCTTCAGCCTCCTATGTTCTCAATAGTTTTAGGGATAAAAGATACATGGCATAATTTTTGCTCTTATTGAGTATACAGATTAGTAGGGGAAATAGGACATAAGGACTTGAGACAATGACTAATACAAGGCAGTAGATAATTAAGTGCTAATTTGTGTCCTGCAGTGGTGTGATGGCAAAATGAGAAGCACTAACATTTACTGAGTTCTGAGGTATGTGTGCAACATTTAAGGGGTATAAAAATCCTCTCGGTAATCAAGGTAAGTAATATTTTAATGCAACATTTAAACAAAAATTAACGTGAAAATTTGATGATGAACAAAACATCACATTTTTAAATAAAGACTGTATCATTTTTATGGGTTTTTTCATTTGTCTCAGGCTCCAGTAAGGCTCAGCATAACACTCTGTGCCAGATATGGTACTATATTGCTTTGATCTTATTGTCTTGTTTAATCCTCACAATGACTCTTAGGATTAACTTCTATAGTTAGTGTCATTTTGTGGATGAGGAAGCTTAAATGAGGAGGTATGTGGCCAGGACTTGAATCCAGGTCTCTGGCTTTATAATATATGCTTTTAGGCACTGCCCTATATGCCCTTACAAATGTATAGACGGAGTTCACTCCCCTGGTGGAAGGCAGTGCCCAGTGCTGCTGTGCTGGGGAAAGTCTCTGCTGAGGGCAGCCCTTGGCTTCCTGGAGGGGTGCTCAGTGCAGCTATGCTCTTTGTACCCATTGCCTATTGGCTAGAACACTTGGAGAGGGCTCCACTCTCCCCAGGCAGTGGGTTCCTTGGAGGCTGAAACCGTTGGCAGTGGTTGGGGGGTCCCATCCAACACCACAACTCCAGGATGCTCTTCACATTCCAGGTGCACTTGACACTGTTTTTATCCACAAATAGGAAATCCAAGGTGGAATCTGTTCAGATATTGCTCTCTGCCTGATCCCATGAAAAGAAAAGGCTCCGTGATGTTCACCAGCTTTGTCCCAGCAAAGGAAACCATGCTAACTGCAGAACCTATCACAGAAGTGTTTGTCATCTCAGGCCCCATCTGTAGCACTGAGCTCCGTTTCCGGACAGGAAATGAAACCACAGAGTACAACTGAAATCTTGATTTTCAGGTTGCCGCTTTGGAGCAGCAGCCATTATTTTGGCAGCTATACATCTAGCACACATTTGCCCGAGGCTGGGGGCAGAGGCCCTGACCAGTTGGGCTCATAGGGGACTTTAACTGAAATATGTTGCCTGCCCAAGAATCCACTCACCTGTCTTTGGGTATTAGGAGTTAGAATTCTGTTGCCCAAGATAATTGGTTCTTAAAACAAATAGAGGCTTGGGATAAACTAGATGTGGGATAAAGAAAGAATTAGAAATTGGTTTTGGAGGTTATCTGGCTTATTTCTTCATTTTATAGAATTAGAAACCCAGAAAAATTGCATGACCTTGGGAGAGGTCACATAACCATTCTGTGGCAGGTTTGGAACATTAAATCGAATAGACATTTTGAAGTGGTAATTTTAACTCAACCACAGGGCCTTGGGTGATACCAAAAAAACACTATTTTTAAAAGCACGATGATTAGTTTCACTCTGTTCTTTGATCTTGCCTATCTTCTTCAGTGGGGAAAAAAAACAAAACATACCGAGGTCATTTAGTGATGTCTGCAGCACAGGCCCATGTGAAACATATTTCTGTAGCAAGTAAGATAATCTGTAGTAGCACAAAACCCTAGGGTGATATGGATCTCCCACAAATTGCCATACATTGTCTTTGTTTTTATTTTTATCTTAAAGGAAATTTTTCCATTTTTTATTTTGTGGAATAAAAACCCTATGTCTTAGGCTTCTCAATGTACATAGCTGAGTCACATAATGCTTGTAGTTCTATGATAGTATTGAAAATACCTAAATATTTATTCCTCTGCCATATTGGGTTATTGTATTGGGCCATTGAGATGTCCATGCCAGTGAGTTGTGTTCCTCATCTGTCCTTCAGTTCTCCTCTAACTCATTCCTAAATGTGGGTGGCCTGTCTCACAAGAATTTAAGAACCTATGAAGAGAAAGTCATGAATGAATGAGGGCCTTGTGATGACCCATAACTGATTATACTACACGTGTCTAATTAAAAAGCATTAGATGAATCTGATGAGTGGTTAAACAAGTCAGAGAATAGGGAGTGAAAGTTTATGGTACATGCATCAGCAACATGGGAGTAATTATTTGCTGCCAATTGCACAAGTATGTTATGACATGCTTACACTATACATGGGAGATACTGTATGTACATGGACATAATGTATGCCATATATAAATGTTCTAATTTTTATGTAGCAATCCATAGTTCCTTGATTTCCCCTTGTTACTGAGCTTTGTCCAAGGGGTTCTTCTTGCATGAACTGTGCTGTTCTCCTGTTGGCATGGCAAGCTTCTTATCTTTTAAGGTCCAGCTCAATTGTTACTAACTCTGAGAACTACTTCCTGAATCCTTTGGGTAAAACAGACCCTTTCTTTCTTTGTGCTCCATGGGTCCCTTGTACATACTTCTCTATTTGCAATAATTTGCTTATAGGTCTAGTTCTCCGCTTGAGATTAAGGATCATGATCCATCTATCTCAGTGTCCCAGAGTCCAGGATGGTACTTAGACGCTTAATGAATATGTGTTAGGTAAACCCTGTCTTTAGAATTGCTGGGAGAATGGGAACCAAGACCCCATTCTTGGCCAAGGAAAGCACCCCCAGAAAAAGAGGAAAACTAAAAAGTAAGCTGAATGAGTCCGAACAAAGAAAAGTCAGCTAGGTTACATTTAAGCTAGCCATTGCTAGCAAGCTTCTTGCCCTTTCTGAAATTTTAGCCTATTGGGGATACAGTTTACAAATACCCTGCTGGGTCTGTGAGCACTCTGAGGAGAATAATGGTCATAGAAGAGGCTATGAGAAATCCTAAGAAAAGATACATCTTCTGGGGCATTTCCTACCCATTAAACAGGCAAAAGCAGATACCCATTGTGGAGATTTTTATTTGCCTGGGGCAGAGACCAAGGAGTAGCTTGAGCTCTGAGATATGGGCAGAAGAGCTTATATCCCACAGAGCAGAGGAAAATCCTGTGTGGTGCTAATGGGAGGAAAATGCCTCCCTCCCACCCATCCCTCAGAGCAGATTAGCGCTGGTGGCGTTTGACTCCACAGAGAACTAGTGGAGCTTCACACCTCCCTGGAAATCTGTGTGTGTGACCTCAAGCAGGAGGCTAGGCTCAGATTTCAGATTATTGAAGGAGCTGATATGATCAATCCAAGAAACTGCTGACATCTTTGTTCCCTCCCTCATCTTACCCTCTGGGCAAATAGACTTCAATAAAATCAGAGTGGAGCAAACACTCTGGGCCATGGCTGGAATCCTGTGACGGGCAATGGACCCCTGAGCTCCTATTTTTAATTCTGCTCTGTCTCTGGTCTTTCTTTACCATGGCTCCTAACTCCGTATTTCTTCAGTGGATCGTTGCCAGTTTGCACAGGTCTCAGCGGATGCTCCTCTCAGGGTGGGACCCCGACATAGAATGATGACGTTCTAGGAGGTGTTCTAGCAGGCTTTCCAGTTATGGGGGCATAGTTTGGCTGGGTCTCTTGCTTCTTGAATTATTTGGAAGAAAGTGATCACAGATGTCATGGATATTCATATCTCTCGATAACTGGAACCCTTTTGCTTCCAATTTAGCAATTTTGCCAGTAAGGTGCCGGCATTTTAAGTACTGTGTATATAGATGTTCGTATAAACTCGGGGCTGTAAAAGAAAACTTGACTTTCTTTTTCAAATGATTTCCCGTTTTCCTTACTATTGCTTTCAAAAAATAAAATGCTTATTGAAGTATAATCATTATCCTGTGCAGATTGAAAATTACCTATTTATGCTGTTATCTCTTTCCATCTATGTGATTTTATGCTCCAACGATGCATTTGTCACTCAACAAGTATTTACTAAGAGCCCTGCGGGGTGTCTAACATAACATTTTTTATGCGTATCATACTTTTCTTAAGTATTCTCCTGGTGTTATAACTTTGGTTTCTAATTCAGTTTAGTGGGAAAAAATATTTTATATGAAGGTGTTTTGAAATTCATAATCCAGAGATTGGTGCCTTTGATGGGGAAAGGCACAGTTATAATTTATTGTCCTACTATGTGCCAGGCATTATGCTCCACAATTTACATACATTATCTTATTTAATTTTCATACCCAGTCACAGGTAGATGCTCTAATATCACATTTTACAGTTAAGGGAAAGGAAACAGATTCAGAGATGGGAGATTGCTGTAACTATGAAAGGCCATACTGGGGCTAGAACTCAGGCCCATCTAATGTTAAAGGCCACCTTCTTTCTCATGTATTATTTTCTTATTGTGTTAAACTACCAAAATTTTATTAGAGGGGAAATGTTTGGAATGATTAGAATCGAAAGTAGATGATAAAGTCTTTAAGAGTGGGATTGTGCAAAAAACTAAAATGTACCATTTGATAATTTATTTTTTTAATTTTAATTTTATTTTATTTTTGAGACAGAGTTTCACTTAGTAGAGCACTGTGAAATTGCAGCTCACAGCAACCTCCAACTCCTTGGGCTTAGGTGATTCTCTTGCCTCAGCCTCCCAAGTAGCTGGGACTACAGGCGCCTGCTATAACGCCTGGCTATTTTTTTTGTTGCAGTTAGGCTGGGGCTGGGTTTGAACCCATTACCCTTGGTATATGTGGCCGGCACCCTACTCACTGAACCACAGGCGCCACCCCCATTTGATGATTTTGACTTCTTTTTGTGTCTCTTTTTTTCCTCTATGTGCAAAGTAGGACTCACGCTGGGATTCTTCTCTAAGCAGTTAAAAATGTTGTGAAGATTTCACACTTTCCCTCTTTCCGTAAGTCCCAAAGAACAATTTTTAGAACCTAACCCCATCCTCAAAAGCTGTATGATGAATCCAATCATGTATCCATTCTTTTTTCTTTGCATGCCTGCTGCATAGAGCTCTGCCTTGTGGCTTATACGGTTTTTCTGTGTCTTTCTGTTCTATTGTCATCCTTTCTCGCTCTCTCTTTCAATGCATATATTGTATAGGCAGTCCTGGAGGAAAGCAAAAAATAACCAACATTGTGTGATATATAAAGTATTGCATGGTCATTCATTCATTTATCAATCAATTTAAGCATAAGGTTAGTTGTAGTTTTTAGATGCTCTAGTTAAGTCGAGATAGTTCCCTTCTATTCCTATTTTTCTAAAGATTTTTATCATGAACAAATACTGAATTCTGTCAAAAAATTTTCTGCATTGATTAATATAATACTGTGATTTTCTTTCTTTCACCTGGATTGATTGGTGGATTACATAGATAGCTTTTCAAATATCAAACAAGCCTTACATTCTTGAAATAAACTCTCTTGGTGCATTCCTGAAGTAAACTCACTTGGCATATGATTCTCTTTACATATTGCTGAATTCTATTTGCTAATATTTTGTTATAGATTTTTTTTAAAACTATATTCACAAGGGATATTGGTTTGTAGTTTTTTTTCTTCCTACTATCTTTATCTGGTTTTAGTATCAGGATAATACCAGCTTCATGAAATGAATTGGGAGGTATTCCCACCTATTTTCTGGATGAGACTGTGCAGAATGGATGTTAATTCTTCACTAAACATTTGCTTTCCAGTGAAATGATACAGTCCTGGAGATTTCTTTTTGGGGGATTTTAGATTACAATTCAATTTACTTACTAGTTTGAGAGCTATTCAAATGATCTATTTCATGTTGAGTGAGTGGTGGTAGTTCGTGTCCTTGAGGAATTGGTCTATTTGTCAGATTTAAGTGTGAAGAGTTGGTTGTAGTATTCATTTACTATCTTTCTGATGCCTGCAGAGGTTTTAGTAGTAATTCTGTTCATTCCTGATATTGTAATTGGTGTCTTCTCTCTTTTTCTCATTTTAGTCTTGGAGTTCTGCCAAGTTTATTGGTCTTTTCAAAGAATCACCTCTGTGTTTCATTCACTTTTTCTTTTAATTTCATTGATTTCTGCTTATAATTACTATTTTTCCGTCATTTCACTTACTTTAGGTTTATTTTACTCAGATTTTTCCGGGTCTTGAAATGAGAGTAAGATTATTGTTTTGAGAATATTTTTGTTTTGTTTTCTTTTTTCAAATTAGCCTTTTACAGAAACTTTCTCTCTTTTGTACTATATCCATGCAATGCTACAAATTTACCTCTCAACACTGCTTTATTTAACTCTGTCTCATAAATTTATTTTGGTATAC
This sequence comes from Galagoides demidoff, assembly GCA_963574575.1. NCBI lineage: Eukaryota > Metazoa > Chordata > Mammalia > Primates > Galagidae > Galagoides > Galagoides demidoff. The sequence goes on along the minus strand of CAUYQV010133262.1, from coordinate 2,059 downwards.
TGTATTTTAATTTTATTGAATTCCAATGTATTTTTAAAATTTCCCTTTAGACTTAATCTTTGACCCATGGATTATTTAGAAGCGTATTGTTTAATTTCCAAGTGTTTATAAATTTTTCTGTTACCTTCCCATGATTGATTTCTAGCTTGACTTCATTGTGGTTAGAAAACACACTGTGTGTGATTTCAGTTCAATTAAATTTGTTGGGGTTTATTTTATGACCCAGGGAACAGTCTATGATTGTATATGCTTGTAGGAGCTTGAAAAGAATGTATGAGGTCTGACAACTGAGGTCATAAACTCATCTTAGAAACTGTGCCACACACCTCATTGCTAAAGATCACTATGATCACCTCTGAAGTACTCACCTGGGGAAGCTATGCAATGCCAGCTCCTAGTCCACCCTTCAGAGCAATTTTGGAACTCTTTTTCTGGATTGATCATCAGACTTTAGCACTATTGTCATATGGCACACAAAAATACAAAGCAACACTAATGAACTCCATTCAGCAAGACACCACCATATGTCATCAACATGAACACAGCTGTGAGGTACTGATATATTGAGGTTGTGAACCCTTACTGAGTTGTTGGTACAATGCTGACAACTTAAGTGCACAGTGGCAAGTTTGCAAACTTAATTGTTATATCTTCTATGATGACAGCTCTGATGATTATTCCAGAAAAAGAGTTCCAAAATTGCTTTGAAAGGTGGACTAGGTGCTGGTGTTGGTGTATAGCTTCCTAAGGGGATAACTTTAAAGGTGATCATATTCAGCAATGAGGTATGTAACACTTTTCCTAGGATGAGTTAGTGAACTTAATTGTCAGACATTATATATTCTGCTATTGTTGGGTAGAGGGTTCTCTTATGTTAATTGGATTCTGTTAGTTGATGCTGTTGATGAATTTTTCTATATCCTTGATAATTTTCTGTCTAGTTATTTTAACAATTGTTAAGGGGGGGTGTTAAAGTCTATAATTTTCAATTTGTCTATTTCTTCTTTCAGTTCTATCAGTTTTTGTTTCACATATTTTGTAGCTCTGTTGTTTAGTGCACATGCATTTAAGAATGCTCTGTCTTCTTGGAGGAATTAACCCTTTTCTCATTATATAATGCCCTTTTTTTGGGTCTGGTAATTTTCTTTCCTTTTAAATCCATTACTTTATCTGATATTAATGCAGTCACTCCTGCTTCCCTTTGATTAGTATTTGTATTATCTATCTATCTAACTATCCATTCTTCCTTCCTTTTGCATTCAACCTTTCTATATTGTTATATTTGAAATGAGTTTTATGTAGACAGAGTATATTTGGGTTGTGTTTTTAAATTTATTCTCCCAATGTCTGTCTTTTAATTGGTATATTTTTACCATTTACATTTAATACAATTACTAATAGAACTGAGATATTTTATTTTCTTTTTTTGTTTTTTCTCTGTTCTGGTTTTTCATTTTTCTTTCTTTTTTTTTTCTGTCGTCCTGTGGATTACTTGAAGATTTTTTAAAATTCCATTTTTATTTATCTATAGTATTTTTGAGTGTATCTCTTTGTGTAGCTTTTAAAATTGTCATTCTAGAAATCATATTATATACGTATAACTCATCACAGTCCATTGGTTTTGCCAATTTACCAGTTTGAGGGAAATATAAAAGGCCACCTCCCTTATATTCTTTTACTTTTCCCTATTTGTAATATAATTGTTTTAAATAATTCCTTTACATTTAGAATCATATCAGACAGTATTATAGTTTTTGTTTCAACACCAGATATAATGTAGAAATTCAATAGGAGTCTATTTTTAATTCTCTAAGTTTTCTCCAGACATCTTTCCAAAAGGAATGTATTAGTTTACATTCCCACCAGCAGTGTAGAAGTGTTCCCTTTTCTCCACATCAATTCCTTTATTAGGTATATGCCCAGAAGACCAAAAATCACATTACAATAAAAATATTTGTATCAGAATGTTTATTGCAGCCCAATTCATAATTGCCAGGTCATGGAAGAAGCCCAAGTGCACATCAATCCACGAATGGATCAACAAACGGTGGTATATGTA
>CAUYQV010133260.1:0-26279 GCA_963574575.1 Galagoides demidoff | reverse complement strand
ATGGACTTTGAGCCCCCTCTGGAGGAAAGAGAGAGAGCCCCTCCCCTGCTAGTCTGGCAACAAATGGTTTCTTTTTTTTTTTTTTGAGACGGAGCCTCAAGCTATCCCCCTTGTGCCATGGTATCACAGCTCATAGCAACCAAGGGAGTCTCCTGCCTCAGCCTCCCAAGTAGCTGGGACCACAGGTGCCCGCCACAACGCCCGGCCATTTTTTGGTTGCAGCCTTCATTGTTGTTTTGGCAGTCCCGGGCTGGAGATTCAGACCCGCCACCTTAGGTGTACATGGCTGGCACCTTAGCCGATTGAGCCACAGGCGCCGAGCCGCATTTAAACTTTCAAGAGAAACTCCCAGATTGTCCTTCTCAAAACAATACTACTTGTCTCTTTAATTCTTAGAGACTGAGTTGTTAGATTTTTTTCATTTCTTGTTTAGACATTGCCAGATGTCCACTGGAGGAAGCAAAATTACCCCTCTTTGAGAACCACTGATTTAGATAAATACAGAAGACATACTTACTGAATTTATAGTTTCAATCTTTTCTCAGTAATGTATGATACAAGCAGGATTCTGATGTCCTATGCTTCCTCTTTAGGGGGAATAAAACAAAAAAAGACATTTAAAAGTACCTTATTCAGGATACTTATTTTATTAGTCATTCACATGAAAATGACCAAAATTTTAGATGATTACAACATTTTCTGGACAGAAGGAAGAAGGGGATATGAAATTTTTTCAGCTACCATGCCCCTACTATTCCATTTCTGAGAGACTAGTTTTCAGTACTTTTTTCAGCTAACTTTCAAAAATTAGTTAAAGCTTTGACTCAGATAAACTTGAATTTTCTTATTGCCTCCCATTTGACACACAGATGACCCTGAGCAAGATCTAACTTACTGGGTTAATGAGAATTAAATGAAATAATAACTGAACAACAGTACTGGGACATAGTAAATAAAAAACAATGACATTTAAAGGTCTATGTTCTATTGTTTGAAATTCTTAGTAATATGCTATGCATACTGTGTATTATATTCACCCCTCCTGGGTCTGGGACAGCTCTGCAAAATCAAACAATAATGCTACTTCTGCAGAGAAACCTGTACATGTTCACATTATTATGGATACATTGTGACTGTAAGCTGGCCCAGTCTGGTTTTGCCACCACAGGAATTAAGAAAAATCTTGTCATTTTGGAGACTTAGGGATTTTGGAATTATTGATACGACATTTTAATTTTGTACTGAAGTTATTATTAATACCCCGTAGGTATTAAATTGATCCTTTGCTTATTTAAGTAGCTTGAGCTACAATATAGTCAAAAATTCAGTTCAAAGTTGTCTGAAATTTAAATGTGTTAATGATAACTTTTGAGAAATCTGAGTCAAGAATTTTTTACACTGTTTTTGTAACTTTCCTATGAAAGTCTGAAACTGTTGCCCTCCAAAAGTTTTAAATTTAAATGTCTCCCACTGAAGTGTAACTAATGTGCTACTGTGACAGCCGAATTACCACTGTAGAACTATCAGCAGGTAACTGTAGTAGCAGATGAAATCAATACCTTAGAGCAACAATTTCATTCTAGTCCAGGCAGCCTTTATGGCAGGAACTTTTGACCAGTATGACTGCAAATCTGCTAAAATTATATGCAAAATGATGTGTGAATTTTTCTAAGAATAAAAACTATAATTTTCACTGATAGTGAGATGTCATAGCGAGGTATAACTTTAATCAGTCTGTGAAGTCAAAGTATTAAATCAGTGGTTCTCAACTTTCCTAATGCCGCGAACCTTTAGTATAGTTCCTGTGGGTCGTGACCCACAGATTGAGAAACGCTGTATTAAATGAAGATGAATTTTAGAGGACTGGTCAATGTGTAAGAACATCATAATGGATAGCTTTCATGAACCAAGAGAAGTTCAGGGATGCTTATGTTCAGAATAAGTTAAGCCAAAGTAAGATTGACATTCTCTATTAAAAATAGAGGAGCTTAATAAAGAAATGTAGGCATGCCTACTTACTTTAGAACAGATCCCAAACTACTTTAAGATAGTGGCTCTTTCACCAGTAAAGTAACTTCTTTACCTAATCTCTTTATGGGGTTTATAACTTTATGTTCACTTTCATCTAGTGCTACTAAAAAACTATTGAAAGAAATATGAAAGATCTATATGAAGAAAATTTAAAATACTGAATGACTTGAAAGATTTGATAAGTGGAAACAAATGCCTTGTTCTTTAGGGACTCCGTACTATAGAAAAAACATTTCTTAAATGACCTTTAAATCTCATATGATCCTAATTAAAATATCAATGGTATTTTGGTTTTTTTGTTATTCATTCATTTATTTATTGAGAAGGAAAAGAGTTCATGACAGAATCACTGAAGTTCATTTTGAAGAACGTGGGAGAAGTGCCAGGAAAAACCTGAAAAAGAAGAGTAATAAGGCTGGACTCATTAAAATTTATGAAATTGTAGTAAAGTTTTATGGTGTTCACATAGAAATCTATAATTCACTTAGGTTACAGAAAGTAAACACAGTACGTATGGTTCACCAGTGTAGGATTGAGGTGGCATTTAAAATTAATACAAATAATTACTTTTCCAATAAATGGGATTGAGACAGCTTGCCATGTGGGGGAGAAAGCTGGATCTTTTACTAGGAAACATCCAGGTAGATCAAAAACTTAAAAATGAAATAAAAAGTACTAGAATATTTTCATAATCTTGAAGAGAAGAAATATTCCATCCATAAAGGAAAAAAAAACACTAAATCTACATAACATTTTAAAAATAAGACCATAAGAAACTCAAAAGACAAACTGGACTTCAAAATCTTTAACATATATGACAAAGACTGGTTATGCTTAGTAAGAAAAAAGACTAGCAACTAATTAGAAAAAGGGGTAAAAGGTAAAAGTAGGTGGTCTTAAAAAGATATTTTTACCTATATGATGTATGACTGGTACACATGTATTAATAGAATATAATTATATTCTATATAATTCTATATAATAGAACCTAAAATAATTAAGGTAAAAGTTAACTGGTCCATTTTTCTGTTTCACTGTTTTTGAAAGTTAAATTGGTATAGTCATTTTAGATGACACTTTCACAATATTTCTTAAAATATTTTGTTATATAAAACATGTATTTCTCAAAATGTTATACATCTTAAAATGTTACAGATAAATACTCAAGAAATGTAACCTACAAACATCTTTTTTTTTTCCTGCTTTCTTTTTTTTTTGTATTGATGTGTACATCAATGCACTTCGTGGATACAGTATGGTGTTTTCACACATAATCCGAGACACTTCCATCAAACTGGTTAGCATAGCCTTCATGTAACTTTTTATTGTATTAAAATGTTCATATTCTACTCATAGAAAGATTCACTCGTACCCTTGTAAGATGAACCACAGAAGTGAATCTTCGAATCCCTCTCCCTCCCCCCCACCGCCGTATCCTTAGGTTGTTACTAGGTTATAGCTTTCATAAAGGTTTAAATTAATTTCATAATAGGGGTGTGTACATTGGATACTTACCTACAAACATCTTAATAAAAGTTGAAGGAAGTATGTGTGCATGTGTATCTATTATAGCATTATTTTTAAGTATAAAAACAACCTAAAGTATCCTTCAGTATGGACTGAGTTGAAGGAATGATGATACCTTCATATAGTGGAATTTCGTGCAGCCACAGACAAAACAAGTAGATGTAGAAGTATTGTCTCGGAATGCTATTTGTGATATGTTGAGTGGGAAAAAAAATTGTTGGCATTTAAACAGTTGTTTTTGAAAGAGGTAAAGCTTACTTTAATTCAGTGTTTTTCTTTGGATCTGAAACCCTTTGAGAATCAACTTAAGTATGAGTCTTATTGCCAGAAAAAATTTCCATACATAAAATATTTTAATTTGTGTCTCTGTGTTAGGTAAGAAACATCATATACATGAATCCCATTGTTTCTTGTTGTAATAGAATTTGGATTGAAGCCATTGGCCCTTATTGAGGACATTCTAAGATAATTCTTTGAATCTTCTTCCTGAACTTGAAGGACATTATATATTACTCTCCACAGTAGTCTATATGTAACTGTGGGAGAAATGGCTCTGGTCCTGTCTATTCTAATCAACTGGGCTTGTTTTGTTTTTGTTTTTTTGGAATCAAAATACAATGGTTTTAAATCCCATCTCTGCTGTTTACTAGCTCTGCAACCTTAACATTCTATATCTGTTCCTTATTTTTGTCATCAAGAAAATATACATAATCTACCCACACTTTTGCTCACTTTGAAAAAAATTCCAGACCTCCCTCTTTTTAAAGTTTCTTTATTCAGGGCTTTATAAAGATTTTTGTTGTTTAGTTTTTTTGTCTGAAAATGTCTTTATTTCATCTTTCTAAAAAGAATTTAATGGAAATGCAATACATATCCAAAGGTACACAGATCATTAATGTGTATAATTAATGATCAAAAAAGAGAACATCACTAACACCTCATGGGAGTACCTTCTACTGCCTCCTTTCAAGTTAACTCTGACTTCCAATCTTATCGATTAGTTTTGCCTACTTAAAGTTTTCACTAATATTTTATCATGAAAGATTTGAAACAGAAGGCAAAGTTGAAAGAATTTTGCAGTGAATGCCCCATATTCCCACCCCTTCAATTCTGTCGTTAGCATGTTACCATAATTACTTTATCATATGTCTATCAATCCATTAACTCATCTTATATTTTATTTGGTGTCTTTCAGAGTAAATACAGGTAATCTCTCTACTAGCCCCTGAATATTTAAGCATCATTAATTATAGTTCAATATTTATTTGCATTTCAATGTAAAGTTTACCGGCAATGAAATGCACAAATCTTATACCCTTGCTGAGTTTTGACAAATACATACACCTGTATAGTTCAGTTCCTGTGACTGTATAGAACATTACCATCACCCCAGAAAGGTTTTTCCTAGTTAACTCCTCTCTTCCATAGAGATTTGCTTTATTTTTCCCCTACCACTTGTTTTGCTTGCTTAGAGTGTGACATATGGAATCATATGGCTCACCCTTACTTTGGAATGGTAGGGTATCTACGGGTGAAATACCCTAAGCCGACATTTTAGTGCTCCACTCATTTATTCCACTGTCATCGTGCTGCTTTTGCCACTCTTGAGAACAGTGTTGTTTATAGTCTTTTTTGTCTTCAGTTGCTTTTAAAAATCTTCACTTATGGCTTTATTGTTCTGCAGTTTCATCATGATGTGTCACTTGGTATGATTTCTTTTTATTTATCTTCCTTGGGATTTCTTGTGCTAAATATGACAGTTTTGGAAAATTCTAATGAATTATCTTGATCTCTTCTTTGTCTTTGCTACACTCTGAGTCAAGTTATTTAGCTACATTGTCAAGTTATTTTTATCTTCCTTAGTTGTATCTAATCATTCTGATCTTTAGCCTGTGTAGTGTTTTTTAAATTGTTTTTTATTAAATCATAGCTTTGTACATTGATGCATTTATGGGGTTCAGTGTACTGCTTTGATACACAATGTGAAATGCTTACATTGAGTCTCGGCACCTGTGGCTGAAGAGGCTAAGACGCCAGCCACATACAACTTAGCTGGCGGGTTCGAATCCAGCCTGGGCCGCCAAATAACAATGACGGCTGCAACCAAAAAATAGCCAGGCTTTGTGGCAGGTGCCTGTAGTCTCAGCTACTTGGGAGGTGGAGGTGGGAGAATCGCTTGAGCCCAGAGGTTGGAGGTTGCTGTGAGCTGTGATGCCACGGCCCTCTGCCCAAGGTGACAGCTTGAGACTCTGTCTCAAAAAAAAAGAAAGAAATGCTTACATTGAACTAAGTAACACATCAATCACAATTATACTCATTTCTTAATAGTTTTGATATGTATCATTGTGTGCAGTATTTTTTTGTTTATTTTTAGTTACCTCCTCTTTCTGCTGACTCTTGATTATGATGGTTTATTTCATGTTTTATTTCCTAATATGTAGTTGTGAACTCAAGTTCATATGAGCTCTATATAAAAAAGGGCTGTGCATTTGTTTATGTCAGATACTCAGTGGCACCAATCAATGACTCTCTCTCAGTCTATACTAGTGGTAATAATTTAAACCCCAAACCCATTTGAAGAAGCCTTAGTTATACGCTCAAAACTGCAGCTTCCTCCATTCTCCACCCCTTCACTTCTGCCTGCCTGGAGCTCCATGCTGAGGTGACAGGTTGCCTTGTTATTCCCCTTTACTAGTAGACAGGATTTTTCTGATTCATCGTGTTACTTGTTTGCAATGATCTCAGTTTGCCGTCTCCTGCTTATAATATACTCAATACCTTGTTTCACGTCTCCCTGTGGTTATTGGAACTAAAGCTTCCTGGTTACCACAATTTCCAGAGGCCTCCAGAGTAGGTTTAACTTCAGCTTTTCATTATGATTTTTAGTTCCTGCTTTTTTTTGGCTCCTAGAGATTTCTCTTATTTGCAGATAAGCTCAATATGTTTGTTAAATTTCTCCAGATTTCTTAATGTGTACCTTTCTTAAGGTTTCAGGTTATTCTCTCTACCGTGTTGCTCTAATTGTTTAAAATAAGCATTCGCTTATTGCTACCATTGCGTCTACAAATAAAATTTGCATACATCCAGGCTTATATTATAAGCTAGTAACAGTGGTTACCTTCAGGGAGAGAAATTATGTGGAAGAGAGACAGGAATGGTAATTGTGTGCCCATCTGTACCTTTTCAAATTTTAGACCGTGTGTGTTGTTTTGAAGAATAAATAAGTGAATTTTTAAAAAATAATTCTAAAAACATATGGATAGATCTGGGCAAGACCATTGTGCATTTGGGGTTGTAAATTTAATCTTTGAAAAGCATTCTGATACTATCATATAAAATTCTATGCTTTTATCCGAAGGTCCCACTTTTTCAGTTGAGTTTTAGTGGTTTGCTATAGGAAGAAGGCATGGGTGTCAAACCTGGAGACCATGTTGGTAGTGCTTGGAAAACATATTTCATGTGGTTGTTTAACTCCTTCATTTTATTTTCCTGGCAATTTTGGTCAGAGGTCAGGTGCAGAGGGAATGCACTTTGACTTGTCAGTTGGGAGAATGAATTGGACTAAGGGATCCCCTCCCAGGAGTGTCTTTAGCTTCCACACTTGGACCCTTTTGTGTAGGCTAACCACCCGTTCCTCAGATGAGGACCCAATTTTAACTTTCTTACCCTCCCAGTTCATCTCCACATAGCTTGGACTCTTGGTTCCAGGCAATTCAGTCTTTCTGTTTACCATTCTTCTACCACTGTCAACTTAGAGCTGTGAGTCCTTAACTTTTCAATCCATCCTTTTGACATAGAGTTCTTTAGTTCTCTGTGTATCTCTCTCTCACACTTACAGTGTTAATAGAGGTGTGTCCATTATTAAACAATGAGAATTAATATTTAAGAGGTCCGGTCCTGTTTTAGAAGTTGCCACTAGGTGTCCCTCTTGTAAAGAAATAACAAACCTTTTACAAATTCAAAAATTGTACTTTTTGTTCTTTGAATAAAATCATAACATTTTAATTATAGTGCTGTGATATACCCGTCCACCCTTATTTAATGTTAGTAGCACGTTTTTCCTTAAACATTTATGCCGTAACATGTAATGAAGCATGGGACTTTTTTTTTTTAACATGATATCTTATAAATATAAGTAGGATAGCTTTATACTTTGCTGCAAACGGACTTTTGAAAAAAGGAAAGTTAAGAGATGGGTTTAGCAGTTGTGGTCATGGCAGGGAGTGGATTTTGCAGTGAGTTTTGGGGGATTACATAATAGGTACTTGGTACAAACTTGTTGACTACTTGAAATGTTGAGCTCTGTGGTTTCTCTGCTGTGACAGCTTTGATATAATTTGATGGAAGAATTTTAGTGCAAGAGAAAGGCTTAGAAAAACACTGAAAGAATAGAGGCCTGACCGGTTCCCTGGTTAGGCCTTTGCTTACTGGGACCATGCAGACAGTGGTAAGGGAGTTCCTGTGACTTAGCATCACAGAGAGGGGACCTCTTTATACCTTCATCTCCTCACCTCAGTCACTCTTACATACTGCTGCTAGATAGACCGTTGTAAAACATGCTTTCACCATGATGCACACCTGCTCAGAATCCTCTAACGCATCTGTGTTCCCCAGGAGTCACTCAGAGATACCTCTGTTGTCAAAGGTAGCACTACCAATAGCTGAAATGTGTCATCTCATCTCCCAGTTTTGTACTGTCTGAAACTCTCCTATTCTGTAGCCTGAAATTTACTCCCTTTTCTTATTGCCCTCTCATTTGATATTGCTACCTTCAGGCAGTTAGAAATACAGTTTGTTTCAAGTATTCTCATTAAGCAAAATAATGTGAAGTCCTCTTCAGTGTATTTTCTTTCATTTATTTTATTTATTTATTTATTTTGAGACAAGCCTCAAGCTGTCGCCCTGGGTAGAGTACTGTGGCATCACAGCTCACAGTAACCTCCAACTCCTGGGCTCAAACGATTCTCCCAAGTAGCTGGGACTACAGGCACCTGCCACAACACCCAGCCATTTTTTGGTTGTAGTTGTCATTGTTGTTTGGCAGGCCTGGCTAGATTCGATCCCATCAGCTCTGGTGTATGTGGCTAGCACCTTAGCCACTTGAGCTACAGGCGCTGAGCCTGTATTTTCTTTTTCAAAGAGAAATAATAATATAGTTAGTATTTCTCAAATGCTTCGTTTGTAGTAAACATAGAAAATTAAATTTGATCTTTATGTGTAAGGGAGATGGAGATAGCAATAATGCTGGTTTTGTATACGGTGGTTTTTGATTCAGAGTGCATGTCAGAATTAACTGCGGGACAATTTCATAATGCAGATACCTAGGTTTGATCAGCAGAACTGCTGAGATGCTGTAGAAAGGCCCATGCTGCCATGCTGTGGGTGAGGGGGCTAGGTTGAGTCATACTTTGAGCTGATGCCTTCTGTCCCTATGAGAGATCCATATGCAAATATGGATCTTTATAGTCTGTCCTCACCTAATTTCCTAATGAGTTTAATTACAGTGGAACCTCTGTAAGTTCACCCAAAGAACTGTAATGAGCTGGTCAATATACAGAGGTGGTCAACATAAGGAACTAGGCCTACTGTACTGATAAGTATCTGTGGTAGATGTCTGATCTATGAAAATTAGCTGACCGTCTACGGAGGTTCTACTGTGTATGTCCCCAGGCTGGTCACTGTTCTAAATCCTAGAATGTCGTCTTTCATATTTCCTAGCCGTCTTTGAAAGTATATGTGATAGTTCATCTTCTCCACTGTGACTCTGTAGCCTAAATTCCTATAGTAGCTATCTCCTCCACAGCTAATATGAAACACATGCCAGCATTTAATGCTCGTATTCATTTTTGGTATGCATATATCTGCTCTGCTTTATACTTTCTAGCATTTTTGAGTAGGGACTCTGCTGGCATTTGGCATGGGAGAACTTTTCGTTGTGTGGGCTTCCCCAGGCATTATAAGAAGGCTTGTGTTCCTTGCCTCCCATCACTGAAAGCCTCAGTGCTCCCCAATCTTGGAACAACCAAAACCACCCAGCCATTTCCAGATGACCCCACCCACCCCACTCACCCCTAGTTGAAAACTACTTTATTAAGTAGTCAATTATTCATCAGTTATTAGAAATAAAAATATTCTTTTTCATTTGAATCTTCACCTGCTACATCCATTTTCTTAATGCACTGTCTACAAAGACCAATACCACATAGTTAACCTGTTTCCTATTATTATCATGCAGTGGTGGTACTGATTTTTTAAAGGAAAAAAATGTAATATATAACTGTTACTTTTTAAAGTATATAATGATGTGAGACATAAAATTATGGTTTTCATTCTCCCAAATTCTAGTTATTTCGATCCATACTAAGTAACTAAGCAGATCCTTTGTATTCATGCTTCCAAAAACACTTACCGTGGCACCAATCCTAATCAAATAGATTATTTTTATAAGGAAGTTTGTGTTTATTTTTGAAAGTTTAAATTTTCACTTGAAATATATTTTGAAAGATTAAATGCCCGTGAGTGAAGGATTGATTATGTAGATATTTTGTACATTTAGTTTTTCCTTGAAGGGTTTTTAAATTTGGTAGATAGACGCTCTTTCAGCACTAAATTAAGGTTTTATAGCTGACAGTGGAACAACTTTTTTTTTCCTGAAATTCCATCAGGTATCCTGTGCTGCTTCCAAGCGTAATAACAGTTGACAATTTTGGTCTCTCTTCCTTTTCTATCTGTCACTTATAAGTAAAATAGGAAACTTAGAAGAGGAAAAACTTGAGTTCTTGTATCAGTTAGAATGCTTTATGTGGCAGGAAGTAGAATACCCACTTCAGACTGGTTTGAGCTACGTGAAAAGGGCATTTGGGCTCTCACAACTGAATGTCCAGAGGTAAAGTGGAACGACTTGGTTATATCATCAAGGATCCCACTTTATTTCTGATTCTCTGTTGTATCTTCTATAGTCAGTTTAATTCTCATGATTACAGGATGCTGCTAGCAGCAGGGTTATAGTCAATATCCAAATGGAATGCTTGTCTCCCTCATTACTGAACAGGAAACCTCAAATTCAGCATAATTAAGCCATCCAGGTAAACTACCCAATCTTGAGCTGTTGTGTCCAAGAAAATATAATATGTTGATTTCTTAGCAAAAACAGGTACACACCCCTGGAGGGTAAGCATGGGGTTCATTTTATCAAAGTATGCTATGGATTAGGAAGGATGGTAGTGAGTGGTAGGGAATGGTCACCAAGTAGATAATCAACATGTCAACTATACCACTTAAAAACGATTTTAAAATATGAAGGCACAAAAAAAAAAAAAAAGGCTCGGTGCCTGTGGCTCAATCGGCTAAGGCACCAGCCACGTACACCTAAGGTGGTGGGTTTGAATCCCCAGCCCTGGGCCCGCCAAACAACAATGATGGCTGCAACCAAAAAATGGCCGGGCATTGTGGCGGGCGCCTGTGGTCCCAACTACTTGGGAGGCGGAGGCAGGATACTCACTTGAGCCCAGGAGTTGGAGGTTGTTATGAGCTGTGATGCCATTGCACTCTACCCAGGGGGATAGCCTGAGGCTCTGTCTCAAAAAAAAATGCAAAATAACTGAGATACATTTGAATTCACAGTATTAAAAAATAATGGTTTATTATTTAACTTCTTATTCAGAAACTCATAATGGCATAGTAGATTATGTACTGTAGAGTTCCAGTATGTTACTGCCTGTGTTCAAACCCAACTCTGTTACTTTCCAGCTGAATATTGATCTTGGGGGAGCAATTTTCTTCCTTCTACCTTAGTGTTTTCATTTGTCAAATGAAATAATATTTACCTCATAGAGTTATAATGGTTAAATGAATTAATAGATATAAAGCATTTAGAACCATGCCTGACGGCTTGGTGCCTATGGCTCAGTAGGCTAAGGCGCCAGCCATGTACACTTAAGGTGGTGGGTTCGAATCCCCAGCCCTGGGCCCGTGAAACAACAATGATGGCTGCAACCAAAAAATGGCTGGGCGTTGTGGCGGGCGCTTGTGGTCCCAGCTACTTGGGAGGTGGAGGCAGGATACTCGCTTGAGCCCAGGAGTTGGAGGTTGCTATGAGCTGTGATGCCATGACACTCTACCCAGGGTCCGTCTCAAAAAAAAAAAAAGAACCATGCCTGACATATAAAAAACACCTAGTAAACTATTGTTACTTACTATTGTTACTTCTAGTTTTCTCTAGTAAAAGGATCTACTGGTGATTTTAATAACCTGTAGATGTTCCTAATTTAATCACTGATAACTATATCTAATACTAAATCTGAAAATCAGCTGTATGGGAAGTCAAGCTTTTAGCTTACCTCATGGAGTTAGTCACCTATGTCTAAGAATCAGAAGTTTCTTAAAAAATTTTTAAGCCTATTTGAACTGACATAATATGTCAGTATGATTCTCAAAAGTAGTTGGAAATGCTCTTAATAACTGCTCTTAAGGGCTGAATTCACATGTCCTGAATATACTATAAAACACATCTTAGGACAGTTAAGTAGTAGAATGATGGATCTCCCTATAAGCCCTTCATTTTACTTTTTTTAAAAACCTTAGTTGTTGGTGCATTAATTACAGGATAGAATACATTGCTTAGCAGAGCATTCAGGGCCCTTTGCGATCTAGTATTAATAATGCACATGTCTAGTTTCATCTTTAGCCACTAATCTAAGCTATTTCTAATCTGATTTCACTAATCTATTTCTAATCTAATCTTCATAATTCAGGACATTTCCAATTGTAACAGTGATAATAACAGGAACATTTTGAGTGCTGTGTTCTAAACTTTTGATGTATTGTTTATTCATTTAAGTCTAGGATACAAATACTATTGCCACTCCATTTACTTTGAGAAGGCTAAGGCACAGAAAGATTAAGTCTCTTGTTCAAGAATACCTTAAATAATAAATGATTAGAGTAGGATTTTAAACACAAGATCAACTAAACCTCTTCTGTCCTACCTCTGGACATTACAATATATTGAGTATTCTTAGTGTGTAACAGTGTCAATAACAAATGAAGCTTTTATATGTAAATTGTGAAATAGAGGGAAAAATATAGTGCCCAATATAGTGCCTAAAAAGAACTTTGTCTTGGGTTCATCCCCTTCCAGTCTCCATGTTCTTATTTTTTTTTTTTTTTTTGACTGGGGCTGGGTTTGAACCCTCTGGCATATGGGGCTGGCGCCCTACTCCTTTGAGCCACAGGCGCCACCGCCCCAGTCTCTGTGTTCTTAATCCTTAGTGTGCCCTCAGAAATTTCCTTAGAGTAAATTTTGCTTAACTAAGTGGAGTAGGAGAATTGGGAATTTTTTTAAAGAATAGGAATATTCAAGTTACTTTATGCTTTGTATTAGAATTGCTAGTTCTTAGAATTTAGCCTCCATTTGTAACTCTGAGAAAATAACTTAGAAAATAAGTTGTATCTTAGATAAGATGTATCTTAGAAAATAACTTTGAGGCTCGGCGCCTGTGGCTCAAGTGGCTAAGGCACCAGCCACATACACCTAAGGTGGCGGGTTCGAATCCAGCCCAGGCCCACCAAACAACAATCATGGCCGCAACCAAAAAAAAAAATAGCCAGGCGTTGTGGTGGGCGCCTGTGGTCCCAGCTACTTGAGTCGGAGGCAGGAGACTTGCTTGAGCCCAGGAGTTGGAGGTTGCTATGAGCTGTGATGTCACAGCACTCTACCCAGGGGGACAGCTTGAGTCTCTATCTCAAAAAAAAAAAAAAAGAAAGAAAATAACTTTGAGACTATCAAATGAGTAGATAAGTAACCCTAGTTCTGGTTGGTAATAATTTCTAAGATAAAAAAGAGGTATCTTACATGAATACTTCTACTAATTAAATATTTTTTAAGTTAAGAAGAATGCTAAATTATTCCTGTCCTTTCTGTCAGTTCTATCTGTGACTTTGCTGATTATAAGAAATAATAAATCATTATATTAAAGATTTATTTGATACAAACATAATTTTAAGTAAGAATTGAGTTTTTTAAATGATGTCAAGCTAACCATAATTAAAAATTGGTGGCATGTCCTGTATATTTGTAAGTGTATGTATAAATCTGTATTTTAAATACAAATGCTGTCATTCAGTATATACATTTTTCTATAGCAGTACATGTAGTTCTGCCTCTTTTTTTTCCTCCCCTGAGGGTCTTGCTCTGTCTCCCAGGCTAGAGGGCAGTGGCATCATCATAGCTCACTGCAACCTCAAATTCCTGGGCTCAAGTGATCCTCTTGCTTCAGCATCTCAGGTAGCTGGGACTACAGTCATAAGCTACTGTATCCAGCTGATTTTATATATTTCTTTAGAGATGGGGTCTTGCCATGTTGCTCAGGCTGGTGTCAAACTCCTGGGCTCAGGTGATCCTCCCACCTCTTCTGCCTCCAAAAATGCTAGATTATAGTCATGAGCCACCATGCCTGACCTAGTTCTGCCTCTTTTATGACTACTTAAAATTCATTATATAAAAAAATAAAATTTATTATGTACATCATCCATGGTTTATTTAATCAATTTTCTGATGATGTATATTTAGGTTGTTTCTAATTTTTTTTTTCCTATTACGTAAAGTGGTGCAGTGGACACTTCGTGTACATCATTACATGCTCAATTATTTCTTTGGGATGAATTCCTAGCAATAAAACTATTGAAGCAAAAATATGTACTAGGTCAGTCATAAATTTTTATTTGTGTTGAAATTGAACTACCAGAAGCTTACACCAGTTTATACTGCTGTCAACAACAGAGTGTCCATTTTGCTCCAATTCCCTAAAATTTCTAATTTTAAAAACATCTTTACTAACCTGACAAGTAAAATATTTCATTTCTACATACATTTTTTGGTGGGGTTATTGATGACATATTACAACAACATAAGAGCAGTGCCATTTCACAGGAGCTGATGACATGGATATAGAGCCCTTTGCCTCATGTGTGTTTCTTTGTCCATGTATTAGTTTCCTGCAACTATGGGAGAGAAGGATCCTTCATGTTTCTAATAAGCAAGAGTTGTATATAAGTGCCCTATACTAATTTACCAAAAACAAATATAAAATAATGTTTATTTCCTTCATTAATACACATACCATTTAAGTGTTTCTGAATCTTTTTTTTTCTTTAATGTCCCCCAAGGAGGCTTTTAAGATGTTTTTCCCTAATTTTCTTTCCCATGATATTTTGATACTATACATATACTGTACATTTATTTATGTACAGTGGCTCTTTGGAAGGCCACAAATATTATAATGTCTAAGTTTTTATTGGTCCTTCAAAGAACCTGCAGGTAATACTGCCCCCCATTGATAATGTATGGTCTGTGTGTGTGTGTGTGTGTTGATATATGATGTGGGGATGGGGGTGGCTATCCATGAATAGTTACTTGGGTTTCGTAGGACTCAAAGAAGTCCATATTTCTGCTACTTTGTCGGGTTGTCCAAAAGGAAACAAACATAAGGTTCAATAATTGCCCTGTTACTTCACCAGTTTTAACCATCACACTCTAAGTATTGAATGCAGAGTCTCCCATAATATGGAATTATCTGGTTCAAAATGGTAGCACTGCTGAGTTTGAGAAATCCTGCCCTATTCTAGTGATTGTACATCTTGGAATCTTCCTTTAGAAAATGCTCCAAGTGATCCTGGTAATGTTACTGGGATTTTAGTCCATGTATTTTTTTAAGTGAGACATATGTTAGTATATTTAATTGTGAAAAATGGACAACAAACTTAACTCTTTGAGTCTTATGAAGAAATTTGATTTCAAAGAGATTTGAAATTACATGAATTTCAGGAAAACTAAAGAATTGGAGCTTCTTTAGAATAAATAATGTACCCATTTCACAGCAATTCTTTATATAAGAAAAGAATTCAACTTTTTTCACCCTTCAACTTTTCCTTGCCCATCTTGGGTCAAAGTAGTAAAAAAGAATCCCAGGTATGGCCATTCACATCTCTGATCCTAGCACTCTGGGAGGATTGCTCAATGCTAGGAGTGTGAGACCAGCCTGGGCAACATAGTGAGACCCCATCTCTACAAAGGGTCATCAACTATATTGATAGCTCTTTAGTTCTTAGAAGAAAAAAAAAATCTTAAAAATATGTCACTGTGTAAGTGGGTTAAATCTGAGGGTGGGTATAATAAATGGTTTTTTTATATTATTCTCTTTTTCTTTGTCTTTGTAATACTACAAGATCGATCATATTTGTAAAGTAAATGTACTTTTAAAATTTGTTCATGTTTGAACTGAGGCCAAATATAGAAAGACTTTTGTAATGGTCAAAATTTAGCAGCATGTATATAATGAAATAGAAGTGAATGACTTTTATAACTACAACTAGTTAACTACAGAAAATAAAATTACTTCTAAGGGCTTTTCTCTCTGTGTTTGGAATGTTAGGTACTTTCAGAAGGCATTCAGGGTCTACTGAATGTTTTTTAAAGTGAGTGGTTCTTGTCATTACTTAAGCAATCATTGGGGTGATTGAGTATGATTTGTAATTCTACAAGATGACAAGGTAGGGATCCTTTCCATTCCCCACACCATGTAAGCCAACGTGGAAAAACAAGCATCCTTAGAAAGAAGCCATATTTTGTGTTCAGATTAACAAAATCCACTTATTCTTACTTAGAAATGTATTACTATGTCAGCCTCTTGATAAGGATATTTGCCTATTTCACAAATAATGAACATTGTAAGGTGTTTCATTTTGGAAGAATTATTTAAGACTAGTTAATGTTGCATTTGCATTGAAAATTTTTCTTTAAGATTTTTTTCTTTGAGATTTTAGACATCTGGGCTTTAGATGAGTAAAGGGTGCTTTCTGACTTTGTTGTATCAAAAAAAAATTTAACATGAACATTTCTCGTATGTTAAGTGGCACTACCAACATAAGCCTAATTAAGCATATCTTTCTCTAGCTTGTGCCAGCAACTATCTTGTTATTTTTAAAAACTGCCGTATGCATATCTGGGATAATTTACCCTAATAGAAGGAATTTTACTTGAGTTGATGGAATTGTCTTCTGATAGAAAATTGACTAGTTCATATAACTGCTGGAAGATGCTCTGTTAGATTATATTAAAAGAAAATTATTTGAGATTTTGAGACCCTACTACTAAAGAGGACATTGCAAGGAGATGCTGGTCATTGCTTGGAAGAGATGCTGCCTGCAGCTGTTAACTTGCCAAGGGGTTGTTAGAAATTTCTTTTAAGTAAGGAAAACATTGTGTAAAACCATCATGCAGTGAGGACATTTAAATTTCTTTAATTGATTCAATCTTTGGAAGATCAGATTTTTTAAAAAGGAATGGTGCCTAGTGTCACTAAATTTAGATTATGTTAAATAGGACATAAGTTCATTTTTCTGAAGTTGGGCATTTAGTGAATTGTTACTGTTGAGCCTATTTTAAACCAAAGTTTCGGCCTGAAAGAAAAGGGACTCAGCTCAGAGTGCATTCTGCTTAGCAACCAGCTTGTTGTCTACTGTTTTGCTACTGAATGCACGTCCTCATGCTTCAGAAGTGTGTCTTCAGCCAGCTGGACTCAACCGGACAATACTTCATTCACCTAATTTCCAGACTAGTCAGGCAAAGACATTGTGTTTAGTCATGAGGAAATGTATTTGTAAACTTAAAGTAGTAGCACACTGACCTTAAAAGCCCCTGAACTATGAGAAATTGCCTTCTGGTTCAGGAATGTAAAGTCCTTGAAATTCAGAACTGATCACTTTTTTTTCTCTTTTAACACTTCCAAGTACACATATTCTTTCAAAAATATAGCTTCTGAAATCCTAGATGTGTTGAATTCTAATAATAAATGTAGGATTATCTTAAAATGAAAATTCACAAAAGCTTATTTGCGTTCAAACTTTTATTGACTATCTTGATCTTCACATGATTATTTTCTCTCTTAGAAAACAACAGTTTTGTTGGCATGTGAAGCTCCGATTTCCTCAAAGTCAAGCTGAGTACACAGAAAAAAGGTACTATACTACTACTCATCTATTAAGCAATGATAGTATTGTATTCGTATTTACTTTAAATACAGAGTAACGTATATTTACTTTAAATACAAAGTAAAGTATTTTGTATTTTAAATGAAGTTACTTATTTATAGGTTTATTTAAAATGTATGTTAATAGAATGGACAGCTGAGTTGTGGTGTATTCATACGCTGACGTGCTAAGTAACACTAACAGTGAATGAACTGTAGTTACGCACATCAACATGGATGAATCTCTGGAATAATGAGTGAGAACAGCAAGTAGGACTTCATAGAGTATGATTCTGCTTGAAAATTTGAAAAAAAACTCAGAAAACTAAATAGTGTACTTTTTATGAATACCTACATTTGTTGAGCTGACACTAAGGAAAATTAACAAAGAAATCCTGATGGTGATCGCTTTAGCTATGCAGCAGATTTTAAGGAGAGGCATGAAAGGAGAATCAAGAGCGCTGAAAATTTTCTGTTTCCTAAGCTGGGTGGTTTGTATAAGAAATGAAAAATAACCCAAAATTTTACTATGCAAAGATTACTACTATTACTGTTACAGCGTATCATTCAGAGAATAAATTATTTTAGAAATTATATATGTATACTCATGATTGGAATTAATTTGTATAATGTTTTGTTCTACTTTTTCATATTATTAACATTTTCAAGTGTCATCTAAAAATGTTAATGGTAGTGAATACTATTTGATTCCCTAGGTTATGAAAATTTTAAGTTGCTGTTTAAGTAGTAAATTTAGTATATGTTCACATTATACATAAATGTCCTGTCTTTATCACATGGATTTTAGTGAAGTACTTTGTTATTTGAAGTTGTATAACTGACTAATGACGGGGAAAGGACTTACTTTACAAATAGGGATATGTAGCCAGTGGTATAAATGAAAATGTAAAAATGGTTGAGGAAAGTTCCTATTTTAATAGTGTTTTAATTTTGTTTATACAGCTTTACATAAGTTTAAAACAATTGTACATATATAAAAGAAAGTTGGAAAACTTAAAATGTTTTGTTTCCAGGAAAGTTGGTATCAATTGTTTAACCTGGTCTTATGATTTAGAATAAATAAACATTGACTGAAATTAGCATCATCTGAAAAACTTTTCATATGTTTTATTTCTGCTAGTTTCAAATGTATTTCATCCTGACTTCTTTCTTTTTACATTTGAGAACAGGTGTGTATTAAAGGAAGCTTCATATTTTTACAATTGATTTATAAGAAGCTTCTCAGAATGTTATTTTTTAAGATTTTGTTAAGTATGTCCAAGAAGTCTTTTTGAGCTTTTTTTCCTAAGTAATTTTTGCTAAGAGGATGTTTTATTTTGCCAAGAGTAAAATAAAAAGTCTTTCTTCAGTTATTTAAAGGAAAAAGTTCACAACATTTGGTAATTCTGATTTAACATTTTCAGCAGAAAATTATAAATAATAATGCAGCTCTTTGTTTTTTCTTTATTGGAAAGAGTACCAGATGATAAAATTATTAATGAAATCCTAAAACCTTACATTGATCCTGAAAAGTCTGATCCTGTCATTCGTCAAAGGTATGTGTTAAGAATCTTCTAATTTTATGAAGTAATTATAAATGATGTAAGTCAGTCATAACTATAAGAATGTGTTATGTTGGTGTAATTTACTTTTTGTCCCACTTCATTGGTGTTTAGTAGAAGTCAGTGAGTAGAGGTGACAATAGTGCCTCCCACTCACTGTTCACTGTGTTCCACAGTCTTTAGGGTAATAATAATACAGGTGTTAATTCACTTAATCCTCACAATAACTTCATAAGGGAGATTGCTGTTGTTAATACGCATTTTAAAAATGGGAAACTGATCCTTAAAGTAGTTAAGTAACTTTTATATAGCTAATAAACAGGAAAGCAGAGATAAACACAAGCAGTCTAGAGTCAAAATCTGTACTTTTAACCTTTAAACTAAAGTGCCTTTCAAGTTGAACCAAAAACTCTGAAAATTAAGTTTCTAAGTAACTGTTAAAGACAGGAAATCCTGTTTCAGCCAAATCTTCATGGAACTAAGTAAGGTACGCTCCACCTCTTATTCAGAAATGTAGCATGGACAAAAGTAGTTAACATAGCATAGTGGAAACATTCTGTCATGGATATCTGGGTGAGAATAGCTGGTTCTGCCCCTTCTTAGCTGTGTGATTAAGAACAAGTTACTTAATTTCCAGGCCTTCATTTTTCCCATCAGTGAAATGAGAATGGCAATGCCTCCTAGATAGAGTTGTTACAAAGCTTAAAAGAAATGGCATATATTAAGTTCTTAGTGCAGGATCTCGCGTATAGTAGGCATTACTCAAAAAGAGAAAACTATTATTAGAGTGTGAGTTATTGGTGTTCCTGGGCAGAAACCCAGTTGACTTTATTTTCACCAGATGGTACTCGCTTGGAATATGAATGAATGCTTGGTTTGGTTCCAGAGAAACCTGGTGTTTAAAATTTAGAATGGGTGGATCTAAAACATCAGATCCAGTTCTAATTAAATCTCATTCTTTCACTTTGGATGAAAAGCAGTCTCCTGACTGAGCCAGGCCCATGTCGTGTATCAGGCAGTGTCTTCAGGACAGTTAAGCAAGTTGAGTTTCTTTCCTTCTTCTAAGTAATAATATAGTTATCATTAGTCATATACTTACCAGTTAGACAAAACATGTCATTACATTGCATACATTTTAAAATAAATACGTAATATAGCCAGATTAATTTACTGAAACATATCTTTTAATTTAAGTTGCTTCATTGAACAAAGAAGAAAGATTATTTCTTTCCTCCAGATCTTCGTTAGAAAACATTTTTACTTCCTTTTCTATATTTGAGTAGATGAACTTTAAGCATTATTAGCTAATCATAAATGTTTAGTCTTCTTTAGATTATCCTGAAATAATACTAAAAATCAGATTTGATTTCTTCAGTATGATGCTTTTATTTCAGATTGAAAGCCTACATTCGCTCTCAGACTGGAGTCCAAGTTTTAATGAAGGTCGAATATACACAGCAAAATTTAGTAAGGTAAAAGTGTTTCCCTCCTAGTTTTGTAAAGTATTTTCTACTTATATAATTTAGGTTGATTGGCTTAAGTAGCAAGTTGTTAAATTGATTATCTGGCTATCACTATAACCTATGATTTTAAATATAATTCTCAAGTCAAAATAATCACACTTCCAGGATAAATTAAGTTGAAAAATTACCTGGTTATCAGTGACAACTACTACAACAGCAAAAATAGCCAGGCATTGTGGCAGGCACCTGTAATCCCAACTACTTGGGAGGCTGATGCAAAAGAATCACTTAAGCCCAAGAGTTTTGAGGTTGCTGTGAGCTGTGAGATCACGGCACTCTACTGAGGGCAACATAGTGAGACTCTGCCTCAAACAAAAAAAAAAAATTACCTGGTTATACTATTTTAAAATACGAGCATACATTGTTTTACCATACTTTACTGTATTGCACTTCACAGGCATTGCATTCTTTACAGTTTGATTATTTTTGGCAACCCTACCCCAAGCAAATCTATTGCACCATTTTTCCAACATTTGCTTGCTTTAGGTCTCTGAGTCACATTTTGGTGATTCTCACAATGTTTTAAACTTTTTCATTAGTATATTATCTGTTGTGCTGATCTGTGATATATTAGTATCACATAGTACTCCATGAACTGTGCTTAATAAGATGGTGACCTTAATTGATAAATGTATTCTGACTGACCTGTCTGTCTCCCTCTTCTCAGACCTCCCTATTCCCCAAAACACAGTGATACTGAAGTTAAAGTAAAGAGTAGCTGTTTTTGAGCAGCGCCTATAGCTCAGTGGGCAGGGTGCCGGCCCCGTATACTGAGGGTAGCGGGTTCAAACCTGGCCCCGGCCAAACTGCAATAACAACAACAACAAAAATAGCTGGGCATTGTGGTGGGCACCTGTAGTCCCAGCTACTCAGAAGGCTGAGGCAAGAGAATCGCCTAAGCCCAGGAGGTGGAGGTTGCTGTGAGTTGTGACACCATGGCACCGTACCGAGGGCAATAAAGTGAGGCTCTGTCTCTACAAAAAAGAAAAGAGTAGCCGTTCGAGTGGAAGGAAGAGAGTTACACATCTCTTAACTTTAAATCAAAGCTACAAAGGATTAAGCTTAGAGAGTAAGGCATGTCCAGAGTTGAGGTAGGCTGAAAGCTAGGCCCCTTCTGCCAAACAGATAGCCACATTGTCATTGAAGAGGACAAGTCTTGAAGGAAATTTAAGTATTACTCCAGCAAATAACACTTACTGTTTATTGCTAATAAGGAGAAAGTTTTAGTGGTCTGGATAGGTCAAATCAGCCACAACGTTTTCTTAAGCCAAAACCGAATGCGGATCATGGCCCTAACTCTGTTCAATTGTATGAAGGCTAAGAGAGGTGAGGAAGCTGCAGAAGAAAAGTTTGAAGCAAACAGATGTTGGTTCATGAGATTTAAAGGAAGAAGCCCTCTCCGTAACCTAAAAGTACAAGGCAAAGAAGCAAATGCTGATGTAAAAGTTGCAGCAAATTATCAGGGAGATCTAGCTGGGATAATTGATGAAGGTGGGTACACCCAGCCACAAAGAAGATGCCATTCAGGACTTACATAGCTAGAGAGAAGTCAGTGCATAGTGCAGAGCTTCCAAGGCCAGGCTGACTCTCTTCTTAAGGCTAATGCAGTGAGTTGGTAACTGTGTAAGTTGAAGCCATTAAGTTAATCTTCATTTACCATTCCAAAAATCGTAGAGCCCTTAAGAACCATGCTAATTATACTTAGCCTGTGCTGTATAAATGGAATAACAAGGCCTGGATGACCCCACATCTGTTTATTTTCAGCCCACCATTGAGACCTACTGCTCACTCAGAAAAAAATAATTCTTTCAAAATATTACTGCTCAATGACAATGTTGGAGAGTTCTGATGGAGATGTGCGAGAAGGTTAATATTGGTTTCATGCCTACTAAGACAGCATTAATTCTGTAGCCCATAAGTCAAGGAGTAATTTCAACTTTGTAGTCTTACTATTTGAGAAATATATTTCGTAAGGCTATGGTTGCCGTAGACAGTGATTCCTCTGATGAATCCAGGCAGAGTAAATTGAAAATCTTCTAGAAAGGATTTACTATTCTAGATGCATTTAAAAACATTTGTGATTCATGGGAAGAGGTCAGATTATCAACTTTAACAGAAGTTTAAAAGACGTCAATTCCAACCCTCATGCATAGCTCTCAGGGGTTTAGACTTCAGTGGAGGAAGTTATTACACAAGTGGCCAACATAGCAAGAGAACAAAGGTTAGAAGTGTGTGCGTGTCCTTATATTTCTGATCATTAAGTCAACCAAAGTAGGTATCCTAATTTCGAATGAACTTTCCAGTTTTATTAGTATTTTCTAATTATGAATAATGAAACTACATACTATGGAGATATATTTAGGCATAGATTTTTATTTATTTTTTAATAAGATTTTAAATCACAATATTCTCCATAGAATGCATTCATGGTTAGGCTAAGATGAACATTTACACTTGATTGTATACATAATTACAGTTACATCATTAAAGTACATCCAGAGAACATCTAAGGAAGATTATTACAGGTTATAAAATGTTAGGCTCTAATTTAAGATAAGCATTCTAAATGGGAGGATTTTATTATTTCCTGGAAAGTGCTTAGAAGGCAGAAGCATCTAGTCTCCTTGTGATGGTTTGATTTTAAATGTGTCCTATGGTTTACAGCATTTCAGTAACTTCAGAGTAAAGTCTTACCAGATACGTGGTATTGCCAGTTTCCACTGATTTCGTTTTCCATTCTTGGAGGGTTTATGGCAGTTGTCTTACATATCTGATGAGCTAGAGTAAGCTTAAATTTTTCTTAAATTTGAGCTATTTCTTACTTGACTTTTACTTTTAAATTATGACCATAGAATGCCTGTCTAACTAACTCTAAGGAATTTGCTCCTGAAATATTTGGGAGTTTTCTTTCCAGAATACTCCCAAATAGGGTTTGAATTTGTCTCTTCTTATAAAAATTTATATAGCTTTTTAAATGAATTTGTTTATTCATTCATCAGACATCTAGTGTGTACCCACTGAGGTCTGGATACTATTCTAGACATTGGGGCTGTGGGAATAAATAAAAGTGTTCCTTCCCCTGTGGAGCCTGTATTCCCAGTGGAGAAAATCATTCACGTCAGATACTTGTGTTGGTAAAACTACGCTTGCGCTCTTGCCACATTTTCTTACCAACTTTCAGAAAGTAAACGAGTGCTTTTGAACCAGAAAAGCCTCCTTTGCTAATGCCAGCTACCGTCAGAGGGCAGTTTTTGTATTGTTACTTATGTTATTGACTGAAGAATTTATAAAACTGCAAACTTTGATTCTGTTCATTCAAGTATAATTTTCCAAATAAGTTTAAATTTTATAAGTCTAAATTTTACTTTTACTAATTAATAGAATTATTTACCATAAAGAAGTTCAGATACATTTTCTCTTCTTTACATTTACTTTGCTGCTTTGATGCTCATAAACAGTTGTGGTTTTGGTGATTTAAGCAGATGTAGGATGATTCTCTCTGACTTTTTCTGTAAATGACTGTATAGTAAATATTTTTGGCTTTGTGGGTCATATGTTCGCAATTAATCAATTTTGTCATTGAAGTTCGTGAGCAGCTATGGACCACATAAGTGAATGGGCATGACTGGAATGTGTTACAGTAAAACTTTATTTATGGAAACAGACATTGAGCTGAATTTACAGAATATTTTTTTCCTGCTTTAAAGAATTTTTTAATCGGTCATTTCTGATTTTATATCATTTAACCAGTTGGGGGCTTCAACTCTAAATATATAAAAATGACAGATAGATAGATTGTTAACAAGGGCCCAGTAAAATTTAAAGTCACTTCACATAAACTAGCACCTGCTCAGAGGTCAGGCTTTTTGACACATGAACTCAGCCTGGACTATCAGTCAGTTAAGATTGATCAAATCTGTCTACTACTTATTTCATTTATTCAGTTAATATTCCTTGAGCTCCTTTCATATGCCAGCATAGTGTCAAGCCCTAGCAATACATAGACACCTAAAAGACTAGCCCTCAGAGAGCTCACAGTCTCAGTAGGGAGATGAATATGTGGTAAATGCCACAGGAGGTATTATTAAAATGTAAGGCATAAAAGGTGCCCGGTAGAGGGCGTGGACTTCTCCCTGCACACTTCAGATATACCATGTTTTGATGGAAGGATAAACCGATTGCCTTCATGCTGCTTCCAAAAATTGGCATACAAAGCCAGGAGTTTAGATATAAACCAAAACCAAAATTAAAGCATTATCTAGGCTTTGATTTCATGAGTATCACAGAAAATTATCACCCTCTCTAAACACACTACTTTATTATACTTGCACAGACTCTATTAGTCGTTTCCTGCTATGCTTGTTTCAGTGAATAATTTTGGAACCCTTTTTGTTTGAAAAGCAACAGCAAAATTATGAGCTATTTCTCTTGGATGATTTTATTTCCATGCTGAGAGGATGTTTTTAAATAAAAAAAAAAAAAAACTAAAGTTACTTTACTTTTTTTGGATCTTGATGGATTTTTAATGTGAAATATTTTAAAATCATTTTCAGTGAAGTTAAGAAGTAGTCTACTTTTTCCTCTGCCCTGTTAGAGAACTTGATATTGCCTGTGTAAAGGTCTCACTAACACCTACTCACCAGCAAAGATCCTCTTCTCCCTTAGAGCAGAGCTGCCCTCCCAGCACATTTCCTGCTCAGACTCTGCTGCCTTCTCTGTCTGCAAAGACACAAGCTCTCGCGTGCCTCCCTACATGGTCCTCCTTAGATCCTTCTTTGCTTGCCGTCTCGCCTGTGGGCCTCTACTGGCCGACTATTCTCCTTTTCTGTAAGTGTCTTCCCAGCTGAACATGTTAATCTGTATTTCTACTTTCTCAGAAGCACTGGCTTCTCAGATTTCGGTGTCCATCATTATCATCTAAAAGGCCTATCCAACCTTTTTTCTGCTACACTTTGGAAGAATAAGACTTGGAAAATACACAAACACTGAGAAAAGCTGATTAGCCAAAAAAAAAGGTCTGTGCATACTTTTGGTGATGTCTGACACCACAGATAAGCATAAAAAGTTCTCACAAAATGAGCATGAGTTGGGCACCCCCTTGCCTAGGACCTTTGTTGAAAATGTAGATTTCCAGGCTAGCGGGTCTGGTTATGTAAATCTACTTGGCCTCAACTTTTCAAATTCTCTACCTTTCAAGGGAGGAAGGTAGAGGGGTAGGGGTTAAAGCTGATATAATATATTCCTAGGACCACATTTTGACATTTTGAGACGACTGGCCATAGTGTTAAACTCCTTGAGGACATTTTTGCTTCCCATATAGTGTCTAGTAAGTTGTTAAGGCAGGTTTTTGGTAGATGTTTATTCATTTGAGTTGCTAAAGTTTAATATATAAAGAAATATGTCAATTGGTATTAGAATGGATTTTTAAAGCCTTTTATTGAGCATCTTCTTAATATTTAGGTACCTTATTAAGCACTTTTATGCATATGGTAATTATAGCATATTGTACATATACATTGTAAATATACTATAATTGCATGTAGAGACCTGCTTAGAGCTGTATAACCACTAAATGGTGGAACCTAGAGTCTAGATGCAAACCTAGGCAG
>CAUYQV010133258.1:0-36003 GCA_963574575.1 Galagoides demidoff | reverse complement strand
GGGTAATTGGTGGGACCACACCTATGGTGCATTTTACAAGGATACATGTTAAATCTACTAAGGGTAGAATATAAATATCTTAATAACTAAGAAAATGCAGTGAAGGCTATGTTAACCAGTTTGATGAAAGTATTTCAAATTGTATATAAAACCAGCACATTGTATCCCATGATTGCATTAATGTACACAGCTATGATTTAATTAAAAAATAAATAAATAAAAAGAATTGCATTGGCTATTTTTTTTCTGGGTCCATATGAAACAGGTTACTATTTTTTCAAGCTCTTCAAAGTATGACATTGGTTCTTTGATGGGGATTTCATTAAATCTGTAGATTGCTTAGAGTACTATGGACATTTTAACCATGTTGATTCTTCCCAGCCACGAGGATGGTATGTTCTTCCAAAGAGGAGAAAATCTTAAATGTCACGTAAGTTGCACAAGTGTCTCAATATCCTTTTCTCTGGAAAAGAAAGCATTTCTTAATATTTGGGATATCTAATGAAAGAATTTATATGACATATTCTCTCAAATTCAGAATATTGGATCTAAGTTTAATTGCCACAGAGAAATTATTCTATTGACTATATAGTTTCTAAATAGTTTATAAGTCAGGCAGCGCCTGTGGCTCAGTGAGTAGGGCACCGGCCCTATGTATGGAAGGTGGTGGGTTCAAAGCCAGCCCCGGCCAAACTGCAACAAAAATTAGCCAGGCATGTGGAAGGCTCCTGTGGTCCCAGCCAACTCCAGAGGCTGAGGCAAGAGAATCACCTAAGCCCAAGAGGTGGAGGTTACTATGAGCTGAAAAAAAAAAAAGAAAAGAAATAGTTTAAAGCCTTCCAGCTGCAAGTCAATGGTGCTTCATCTAACAATGTGTTAAAGAGCATGTACTGTACAGTCAGCCCTCCATGACTGTGGGTTCCGTGATCATGGATTCAACCAACTGTAGATTCAAAATATTCAGGAGAAACAAAGAATAGTTGTGTCTGTACTTAACACTTACATACTTATTTTTTTTGTCATTCTCTATAGAATCCATTATAGCAATTATTTACATAGCATTTACATGGTACTAGGTATTATTAGCAGTCTAGGAGTGACTTAAATTATATGAGAGGATGTGTGTAGGTTAGATGCAAATGCTACAACATTTTATGTAAGGAACTTGAGTATCAGTGGATTTTGGTCTTGGGGGGGGCGGTTCCTGGAACCAATGCCACAGATACTAAGGGATGACAGGATTAGCAATTAATTATAGTCAGACACTACTTGATTAAGACCAGTGATAGTTTACAGGAAAATGTGTGGTGGTGAGACCAGAGAGGAGGGGATGAACTGGAATTTTCTGACTTTTGCAGTGGTGAGAGGGGTGTGCAAATGCAGAGAACAGGCCAATTTTGAGGTTTCAGCTCAGACCATTGGGTAGCTGGGAATGCGATGAACTGAGCAAGAAAAGGCAGGAAAGGGAGCAGGTGGCGAGGAGATCAGCTTGTGGTTAATATCTGGAACTAACTGCCCTGTCACCCGCACATCTGCGGAAGTTCTCTCTGCGTCCTCAGCCGCATCCATCCTTCTGAGCACCAACAAGAACACTTTCCCTTCTTACCATCTGCCGTAAGTGCCAGGAATTGCAACTGCTTTCCGTGTCCCTGCAGTTGGAAAGCCCCGTGATGCCGTCAGCATCTCCAAGGGACTGCCTGGCACCGGCTGCCTTCGTGGGTGGAGTTCCTTGCTGATAATAATAGTGGTGGTGGCTGTTTTCAGCACTGCTGACTTGTCTGCTCCTTGGCAGACAAAGCAAAATTGCTGAAATCAGGGCACCTGGGGGAGAATCTCAAATCGTGTCCTCTGAAAATGTTAACTAATAAACTCCAGTTTGAAGTTTTACCCTGTGGGATTATGGGTAATAAAAACTCAAAATGTGAGGTGATGTGCTGGAAGCAATGATGAAACTTTGAGAAATGCAGAAATGTTCCAGGTCAGGCGGTGCGGGAGCTGTCATAATGTGTTGGCGCCTCGTCCCTCTCCACTTTCTCCTCTGGAGGGACTGTATCTGTTCAGACTGAATTGCATTAAGCTGTTCCTTATTAGAATAAAATATACTCAGCTCCATAAATACTGAAATAAATTCACTCAGGTATTTTAATGCTGTTTTTAAAATTTGGCATTTTATGCTCCATCTTAATAAACTCAGATGCATTAAGTGACAATTGAGATATTCTTTCTATTATGTAATGTGTGAGAATGGAGTTTCATGAATATTAACTTACAGTGTGGGTGTGTTCTAATGTACATTTAAATTTTTTTCTTGTCTACCCAGTGCACCTTTTAATAGCATGGCCCCCTCCATGCATAATTACTTTCATATTATTCAGAATACCTGTTCACATACAGTATGTGTTCAGAATATCAGTTATAGATGTTGTCTCCTATCCAGAGAAAAATGGAATGAGAGTATGGCTCTCTAAAACACCCATTTGGAAAATTTAGGTGGAGTTATATCTTTACAAATATCAAAACATGTCAACTTCTTTAAATCAACTCCTCAGTTTTTGCCATAGTTCATTTATTATAAATAAAAACTTGATTTCCTTTAATGTCTTCTTAGGTGCAATGAGCATCCCTCGGCTCTTGTCTGGACAGTCACTGAGCTGTTCTTACCCCCAGTGCCTCCTCTGTTTAGAACCACCGTCCGAGTTAGGCCTTTATCAGAGCATCCCTGGGACTACCGACAAGCCTTCTTAACAGGGCTTCCCGTTACCAGTTTACGCACTCTGCATTATACCACATTAATCTCCTTTAAAATGGATTTCTTCATATTATTCCTCTTCTCAGAAACCATTGATAGGTTCCTGATGTCCAGGTATGAAACTGAATCCTTTAGCATTCAAGGATTTTCACAATCCACAATTTAATATTTTTATCAGTCATCCATTACTTTTTTTTTTTTTTTTTGAGACAGTCTCACTATGTCACCCTTGGTAGAGTGCGCTGTAGTGTCACAGTTCACAGCAACCTCCAGCTCTTGGGCTTAGGCGATTCTCTTGCCTTAGCCTTCCAAGTAGCTGGGACTATAGGCACTTGCCACAATGTCTGGCTTTTTTGTGTGTTGTAGTTGTCATTGTTGTTTAGTAGGCCTGGGCCAGGTTTGAACCTGCCTGCCCCGGTGTATGTGGCTGGCACCCTAATTACCGAGCTATAGGCACTGAGCCCTTTTTCCCCTTTCTTTCTTCTTTTCTTTCTTTTCTTTTGTTTTCTTTTCTTTTCTTTTCTTTTCTTTTCTTTTTTTTTTTTTTTGAGACAGAATCTCACTCTGTGCCCTGGATAGAGTGCATGGAGTCACAGCTCACAGCAACCTTAAACTCTTGGGCTCAAATGATCCTCTTGCCTTAGCCTCCCAAGTAGCTGGGGCTATAGGTACAAGCCTTGACACCTGGCTAATTTTTCTATGTCCAGTAGGGATGGGTCTCACTCTTGCTGAGACTGGTTTCAAACTCCTGAGCTCAAGCAATTCACCTGCCTCAGCCTCCCAGAGAGCTAGGATTACAGGCATGATCCAACCCACTGTGCAGGTCTCATCCATTACTCTTTAACTGGAATTTTTTATTGTTCAACACAGACATCTCCTCTTCTCCTCTCCCTTGCCAGGATGTCCTTCTGACTCCTTTTCCCATTCAGACTGTACCCACCCTTCAGTATCCCGCCTCCTGTCTCATTCCCTCTTGGACATTCCCCATAAATGTTCTCTCACTTATGATCTCCACTATGCAGCTTAGCTGTTAAGAATGTAGCACTCTGAGGCAGAAATGAGCTTTCCACTTTTAAAAACATAATTGCAGAAAACATTTTAACAAATACAAAAGTAGACAATTTAGTGGAGTAGCCATCCCTATATCCATCGACCAGTTTCAATAACCATCAACTCACAACGGGGCTATACAGTCTAGGCCTGGCCTCTTTCCTATTCCATAATATTTCAGATCAAAGCCCAGGCATCATGTCACTTTATTTGTAATTATACATAATGTGAAATAAATTGTTCCACAGCACTACTTACCTGGTTTTAATTGCCCCAGGCCCCTGAATCCAGACGTCAGTAGTCAGGAGGCATCAACTGAACATCTGTGTCCCCACACTGATGACCGTGGCGTAACCAGGCCTGTGTCTCTGCCTCTTTCACATCTATACATCGTCTGTACCTCTTCATGTACATACACATCTATCCACACCGGTATCTGTGTATCTGTCTCTTTATCACATACGTATGTATCTGTGTTACCAGAGGGTTCACAACTTAAAGCTTTTTAATAAACAGGACCTATATTAAGGAACCCGAAAACCCCACATGCTATTCATCTAGCACAAGCATAACTAGATATTATGGATTCCATAGCTCTCCTGATTTCTGGCAGTGATTACCTATTACTCCACAATATGGCTTTAGGTGTGTCTCACTGATTTGTGGGTCAGAGATCTTGGAGGTTCCTGGCCACCCGTGGCTTTGTTCTAATTTTTGTTTTCTGTATTTTTTTTGCTAATTGGTACATAAGACCTGCTTCTTGGGCTACATGCGTCCTTTCCTGATTATACTTCAGCTGACAATGGTCCTAGAATTTATCTGAAGGTAGAAATACAGATGCCATGATACTACCATGATGGTTTCAGCTCAGGAATTCCTGGTAACTCCTTTGTGGGGAAAATTTTGAGTTGTGTTAGTATATTACCAGCTCCTTCTTGGAGCAAGTGTGTTTTATACT
Source organism: Galagoides demidoff (assembly GCA_963574575.1). Classification (NCBI taxonomy): domain Eukaryota; kingdom Metazoa; phylum Chordata; class Mammalia; order Primates; family Galagidae; genus Galagoides; species Galagoides demidoff. Next base: position 31,246 of record CAUYQV010133258.1, on the reverse strand, counting down.
TCAACTCAAAGAACTTGTGTGGGTACCTACCATGTGCCAGAAATTTTAGATGCTAGAAGTTCAAGTTTTAAGAAGGCGCTGTCCCCACTATAGGGGCCTCATAGATGCTGAAAAGCATCCCCATTTAATATGGTACGGATGGTGCCATTTTCTTCCTTTTCTCTCTAGCCTACTCTTCTTGTAACCCTGTCGCCAGGTTCCTCTGACCTGTGTGATCGCTCCCCCTCCATTCCCCTGCGTGATCCTCTTTTTAGCAATTCTGCAAGTGTCAGTGTGCTCCAAAGCTCCGTGCTCTGTCCTCTTCCTTTTTACCATGCTACCATTTTCTCCCAGAGCCTTCTCATCCACTCCACACTGGGGATTAACAGGAATGCTCTAATTAAAATATCTCTTGAATACACAGTATGTCTTTGTTCACTGGACCTTGCTTCCTGGTGACTCCTCTTCCATCCACACCTACTTCTGCCCACACCTGCTCCAGCCCGGCTTCCTGCCCCACCCCTGGTCCCCCGTGCTGCTGGTGGAGGACCCTCGCCACTCCTCCTTCCCTTTCCCTTTTCGGTTCTCAAATCCTTCTCCCACTTTACATTAACACTTCACCAGCTTTGACTCTCTTCTCTTCCCTGGAATGTTCCCTTAAGTCTCTCAAATCCTCCTGCCTCATCCTACCTTCTCCAATCCATTCTGCACACCAGAACAAAATTCACAAAATACTCCATGAAACAGAAAGCACAAAAGTAAAATACGATTATTCTTATTAAGAACTGTCAATGATTCTATATTGCTTGTATAATAAACTCAGATTCTCCATTAGGGTCAGGCTGTTGAGTGTGACTCTTGTCTACTTCTCCAAGCTCATTTCAAGATTTACTCTCTTCTCTCACCTGTGCCAGCCCCCAGCATAGTGTCTCATTTCCAGACGACATTACTGCTCCTATGCCTTTTCTTATGCCTATGCAGCCCTTCTTTTCCTTTCCCATGGGAACACGTCTTCATTTTCCAGGACAGCTTGCTTATTTTCAAGTCTTTCTTCCTGCCCAGGTGGCTTTTCTCTCCTGGGCATTTGCACCTCTGTTGTGTTTTGCATAAATAAACTTCATCAGAAGGCACCAAAGTCATCCCACTGCACCATCTATTTGGACATGTGCTGTTTTGGAAGTTCAGTGAGGACAAGAACGGAGTTAAATTCACCTCCGAGTTCCTAGTACCTCACGGACTGTCCGCTCTGTAGCAAACACTAGGTTGTTTATTGACAGAGTAGAGGGAAACAGGATGGAAAAATCATATTTGGTTAATGCTATGACATAGTTGCATATTTATAGCCTTTATATTTGAGGGTGTAAATGTCTGATTCTCTGAAGACTCTCTACCTGTGCATATTCCTTAAGGCGACTAATATTACGGTATTTGGTAACACCATTCTTTTAGTTGTGGTTAACTTTTAACATAGTTTATGTTAAAAACTAACTGTTGTGAGCTGGCAGTTTCTGAAGGAATTGTAATTCAGCCTTTATGTTGGGTCTTACAACTAAGTGCAGGGGGCACATAGGAGCTTTTTGAATGACCAGCTTCTGACCCCTCTTCTTCTGTTTGCATTGTCTGTCTCGATGGAAGGCAGAGCCTGGATCCTTACAGAGACAGAGAAACCCTGTTAATTTACATCCCGTATTCTTTCATGCCTGTGGTCATGACAGACACACAGGTAAGAGCCAGCCTTGGCCAACCAGACCAACATTTTCCTGGCTTTTTAAATTTGAAGGTATAACTAGAAATCAGACCCAGTGCAAGGTGTTCCCTTGTACAGCAGCCACACACATTCCAGGGGCAGAGGACACAGTTTTGTCATAATTTCCCTGGATCCTGGCACAAGGACCTGATGCTCGCTTGTTCCTGCTCCTCTTCCATACCTCATCCTCCAGCCTTCCAAGGAACTTCCAGAGGGATTTCAATCTTTTTGATAAATCCTTTGCTTTCAATTGGCCAGAGTCAGTTTCAGTTTCTTTCAGCCACCCAATTAACTAATAGCGTTGATGAAGTTTACTTATGCAAACTGTTCAAGTGAAAGGTGATGTGCTACTATGCCTCCCCCCACCCCCCAAAAAGTGGATGGGTTTAATTCACTAAATGTATTGGGCACAGCTGTTCCAAGTGTTCTTCTAACACGTGGCTGGGGAGCAGGCACGGAGGGTAAGTGCCATAGTAATTTATAGACAGTAACTCCTGCTTTGCCGTCACCATTTCTTCACCTTTTTCACGTGCATTCCCAGGTGCTGTCTGAAAGGGGACTAGGAGGCAGCTAATGAAGGTGTTCTCGGTGGGAATGAACAACCGTCTGCAATCATAACCAGATGTTGCAAAGCTCTATAAGCCTTAATGGCTGTTGTTCCAATACGGCTTTTTAGGAGGGGAAAAAAATCAATAACACTAAAATAAATTATCTATGGGAAGCATTTACTGGCCATTTTTCATGAGAAAATTACTGTACAGAGACTTAATTGTGTTCTTTGGATATAGTTTGAAAGTTGAAAAGCTGAAGAATTGTGTTTATACTTGCATATTTGGCTTTTGTGAGTTTTATAAATTGTCACTGGGACAGCTATAGAGCCCTTACTACTGAAAACTATGCATGCTGCTGAACTATAAGTAACTTAAAATATGAAAGAAAACCTAGATCCTGTTCAACTGAAAATATGAAATACTAAATGGGGCAGATGTAGGACCTCAAGATTTGAACATGTCAAAACTATTGATTCTTCCCTCTGTTAAATTGGACCTCTAGTGGCAAAAAGGACAGTGAACAATTTGTGTGTGAAGCCATCTCTGTATTTTCCTCCTGCTCAGGCATCAGATTCATGGACAAGCCAGGCTGTAAATGAATGAGAAGATGCTGGGATCTGAGCCGTGTTTTGAAAGCTAACCTTTACAGTTACAGGGGTCCTCAAACTTTTTAAACAGGGAGCCAGTTCACTATCCCTCAGACTGTTGGAGGACCGGATTGTGGGCCCCAGGACTAGTCGGCTGCTAAGCAGGCCACGGAGCGGCAGCAAAAACACCCAATGGGCTGGATAAATGTCCTCGATAGGCTGCATGTGGCCCGTGGGCTGTAGTTTGAGAACGACTGGCCGATGTCTCCCAAAGGGTGGCTTTTGGCTTGCAATGTATTAGAGCCTTTTAGGATGCTTATACAAAGTGTAGATTCCTTGGCCCCACCCTATGTTCTTGATTTATTTGTATATTTGTCTATGGTGCTTCCTGGGTGATCAATACACTCTGTTGTATCAATCATTGATAATGTCTTCTCCTTTTAAACATTCTTAGGATCAGAGTTTTCAAGTAAAAACATGAAGTATGTATGTGTATGCTGAGATTCCTTCCTCCTCCCCCACCCAGACTTCCTTCCCCCTCATCCTTCACTCTTCTCAGTTCATATGGCAGGCATCTGCTCAGCACTTCCCTGCCGTGTCAACACAATATATTATCTGGTACTGTTCCCTCCTAATGCCTTCTGTTCTCTGTAACACCAGACACTCGGTAATTGACCAGCATGGCCCTTAAACTCCATTCTGCCATGAAAACAGTCATCCTGGATTTTATCTCCATAGCCAAGTCAACTGAAGCAATAACAAACTGTTATCAGGTTGTTCTATAATTCATGTGAGAGGGCTGGATAGTATTCCCAGAATAATCCTTCCTCCTTGCACGACACTCAGGGATATAACACAGTTGACTATCTCTTTCAAGGGAGTCAATTAAGTAAGACTTTTCAGCTAGTAGACTTCTAATAAATAATTGTGGAAAGAATGGTGAAAATTTCAATCCAATTGCAGAGAACGGCCACATGATAGGAGGTCTCTCCAAGGGGGAACAAGCTTCTAGTTCAGGAATGGGAAAGGAGAAAGGCTTTTCAGTGGCTGGAGAACATATTTTAATAGAAGTCAGAATGTGCTGAATATTCCCAAAGTCATGTGTCAAGTGAGACATTAGAGATGGACTGACCACACCCATATGAGGGGGAGTAAGGTGGGAAGTAATTGTGGTGTGGGGATGGGGAGGTGCAGGAAGACAGGATAATTGTAAGGTGAGTCTTGAAGGAATTTAGGCCAGATTTCAATATCCAGGACTGAGGGGAATCTAGACAAAGGGAGCAGTAGAAGCAGCTTGAGGAATGGAAAGGGCCTTGATGTGAATATCTAGCAGGTTAAACTGGAGTTGGGAAGGAGGGGGGTTGATGTTGGAAAAATCGAGGAAGAAAAAATCTAAAGGGAATTGACTACAGCTGCACGTGGGTGTACAGGAGCCGGGAGGCTGGCTCTGCTTTCAAGTCCAGCTGACACTGAGTATATTTGTAGTTTGACTGCGATAATAAGCTCATCTCTCCATGCTCATTAAAACTGTTTTCTCTGAAATTCTCACCCATGTAGAGTCTGGCTCCTATCTTACAGCTCCCATGCATTAGCTCCTACTTTTTATCCTTTGGTTATTTTCTGAAAGTACCGATGTGATGATGGTCTTATAAGTAGAATTACCCAAATAAGGGTTTTAGGAAGTGGGGGAAAAAGTGTATTTGAAAAATGTTGTCTCCTTTTCCTTTGAAATGAGAAGCATGATTTTGTTGGTGAGAATTTTAGTCTTTGGTTTCTAACCAAAGGCCTTTAATTTGATTTATTTTCACCACACATAAGGAAAGTCATGGTGTTTTAGGCAAAGGATGGACATTACCCACAGACAAGAAACCTAGGAGAAAGGGAGAAACATAGCTACTTTATAGATATGGAAGGAAGACAGCACATTCCAGAGGATCCCTTCTCATCCACAGGGCATTCAGTGTTAAGTGCTGGAGTCTTAAGAATAAGATTTGGGAAGAAAGTCTGAAGTCTTTAATAGTAGTATTTCTCCCTATCAGTTCATTTGGAATTTCATATAGTTTGAGATTTGGATTTTTAAAAAATCTACCTATGAATTCTTTATGCTCAACTTGCTCTTCCGATCCCTATGAAGTTTTCTCATATTTATTTCCATTCAGTGACATTTCTTCTGGAATTCAATTCTTTTTCCTGAAAAATTTGGAATGAACCAATTACACACGGGTTTCCTGGTGAAGAGTGATATGACTCCTTATCAGTTACCTAGTCTCCCTCATTTTAATCTAAAAACACCTTCTGTTAGACATTTGGAAGTTTGTCTCAGTATTTCTTTAGCTCATAAAAATAGATTTTCCTCCGGACTAGAGAAGACTGTTACTGAAGTATGCCTATTTTAGTTCCTAAATTATGTAGGAAATAGGACATTTACTTTTGTTTTCCCCCAACACAGCTCAACATGTCTCACAAACTCAGTAAGCACACATACTAGAAATAAAGGAGCAATCCCAGCACTTGGACACCTGTAATCTTCAAGGATTTCCAACTGCCACAATAGTTGATAAAATATCACAATATTATTTCTACCTTGGATTATAAGTAAAGTTAATTCTTTATCCCACAGAATAAAGACTTATCTAATAATTAAGCAGTGATAGTACGAGCTTAAAGCTTTTAAAAATGGTTCTATACCTATTTACTCTTTACAATACAAACTAGGTAAGGCAGGGGTATATATTTTTTTTTTTATGTGTGTTTGAAGTTGAGCTAGTAAATGGCTAGGGTTAGATCTGCCAGAAGCCAGGGGCTAAACCCTCAGTTCCAACTTCAAGGGATGGATTCCAAAGAAGGAGAAGAGGTACAGTACCTCTCAACATTCACATAGAAATTCAAAATAAGACTATAACTAAAGCAAAAAAGGCATATGTATGTTTCAGGAGCAGATCTTTTACATGCCTTTTAACTTTTACAAAATACATACCTTGTGAGAATAGTTTAATTGACAAAGATTACATATTGTATTTATCATGTACTACGTGTTTTAAAATAAGTATACATTGTGTGATAGCTAAATTAAGCTAAATAACACATGCATCACTTGACCTATCTACATATTTATCTCTTTTTTTGTGTGGTGAGAACACTTAAAATCTATTCTTTCAGCAATATCTAAGAACATGATACAGTGTTATTAACTATATAGTCCCCGTGTTATACAGTAGACCCCATGAACATATTTTTCCTGTGTAACTGAAATTTTGTATGGTTTCACCACCATTTTCCCAACATCACCACCCTCCTCCTATCCTCAGGAACCACCCTTCCCCTCTTACTTCTGAGTTGAACTATTCTATATTTAAAATACATAAAAGTGAGATCATGCAGTATTCATCTTCCTATGCCTGTTTTATTTTACTTAACAGAGTGTCTGCCAGGGTTAGTCCATGTCGTGAAGGACAGAATTCCATAAACGGTTGATTCCGTGTCTTTCTACTGTGAATAGTGCTGCAATGAACACCGGAATGTAGATCCTGTGTTTGTCCTTGACATACCAATTTCATTTCTTTTGCATTTATACCAGATAGTGGAATTGCTGGGTCATATGATGGTTCTATTTTTAATTATTTGAGGAATTTACATACTATTTTCTGTTACGGTTGTGCTAATTAACATTCTAGCCACGTGCAAGGATTCTCTTTTCTGTATATCATAGCCAACACTTACTTTCACCTTTTTAATCACAATCCTTCTATCTGATACAGGGGTATGAGGCGATATCTCATGATTGTTTTAATTTGCATTTTCCTGAGATTAGTGAGCACTTTTTCATATGCCCCTCGGCCATTTGTAGGTCATCTTTTAAGAAATATCTGTTCCAATCTTTTGCCCATTTTTTAAATTGGGTAATCTGTTATTTTACATTGAGCTGAATTCTTTATATATTTTGGATATCAACAGACGTTTATTGGACGTTTGGTTTGTAAATATTTTCTCCCATTCTATAGGAGGTTTATTTCCTTGGCTGTGCAAAAGCTTTTTAGCTTGATATAGTCTGACCCACTTTTCTAGTTTTAGTTTTGTTGCCTGTGCTTTTGGGATCCTATCCAGAAAATCATGGCCCAAACCAATGTCATGGAAAATTTCCCCTTTGGTTTTTTCTAGTAGCTTTATCGTTTCAGGTATTGCATTTAAGTCTGTAATCCATTTTGAGTTGACTTTTTATATGGTTTGAGGTAAGGGTCCATTTCATTCTGCGTGTGTGGGTATCCCGTTGGCTGGTCCCATTTAATGATGAAAGTGTCCCTGCCGTACGTTCTTGGCAGCTGTGCTAAATCATTTGTCTGTAAATGTGGACTTATTTGTGAGCTCTCTGTTCTAGTCCACCAATGCAGGGGTCTATTTTTAGGCCCAGACCATGCTGTTCTGGTCACTATACCTTTGTCATATACTGAAGTCAGGAAGCATATCTGTTCTTTTGCTCAAGATTTCTCTGGCTCTTTGGGGTCTCTAGTGGCTTAATACAGATTAGAGTTTTTTTTATCTCTGTGAAAAATCATCACTGGAATTTCTATAAGGGGTGAGTTCAACCTATAGGTTGCTCTCCATTTCTGCAAAGCCTGTTTTCTTCAGTTTCTTTCATCATGTTTTATAGTTTTCAGTGTTGAAGTCTTTTACCTCCTTGGGTGAAATTATTCCTAAGTATTCTATTTTATTTTGGAGGCTACTGAAAATTTATATATCTCTTTCTTTTTTTTGGATAGTTTGTTGTTAGTATATAGATATGCTATTGATTTTTTTTTTTTTTTAGAGACAGAGTCTCACTTTATCGCCTTTGGTAGAGTGCTGTGGTGTCACAGCTGACAGCAACCTCCAGCTCTTGGGCTTAGGCGATTCTTTTGCCTCAGCCTCCCGAGTAGCTGGGACTACAGGCGCCCGCCACAACGCCCAGCTATTTTTTTTTGTTGTTGCAGTTTGGCCAGGGCTGGGTTCGAACCTGCCACCCTCGGTATATGGGGTTGGTACCCTGCCCACTGAGCCACAGGTACCACCCATGCTACTGATTTTTACATGTTTATTTTTGTGATGTGCAACTTCACTGAATTTATTTATTGGCTCTAACAGTTTTTGTTTGTTTGTTTGTTTGTTTTTTGGAGAAGTCTTTAAAGGTGTCCTATACATGATGTCATCTACAAACAGGAACAACTTATTTCTTCCTTTCCACTTTGGATACCTTTTATTTCTTTCCTTTGCCTCAGTTCTCTTGCTAGGATGTCCAGCACTATGTTGAATAAAAGAAAGAGTGGCTATCCTTGTCTGTCTACTCATCTTAGAAGAAAAACTTTCAACTTTTCCCTGTGGCTATAATGTTAACTGTGGATTTGGCATGTATGACTTTATTGTGCTGAGGGATATTTCTTCCATACTTAATTTGTTGAATTTTCTTATGATGAAAGGATGCCAAATTTTGTCTAATGCATTTTCTAAGATAAGCTCATGCTGCTTTTGTTCTTCATTCTGTTAATGTGATATATGACATTTGTTGATTTATGTATATTGTATTTATGTATGGGCACCCCAGGAATAAATTCCACTTGGTTATAATGCACGACCCTTTAAGCCTGCTGTTGAATCCCTCACTCTGTGCTCCTACGGAATTAACACCACCTGGATGGCGCCAAGGTTTGTATCCTGCGCCTTCTGGAGCTGGAGCCCAATCTGCCTCTGGACAAGTGTGAGCCATAGCTGGGGCTGACAGGAAGCTCGACCCCTGGGCATGGGCACAGGGAACTGGGGTTGATAGTGTTGAAGCCTTTGGTACCTTTGGCTGCTCCCTTGGAATGCATCTGCCATCAAGGCTCTGGTATTTGTAGGTCTAGAGTGGGCACAGCAGCCTCAAAGGTCTCCAAAATTCCTTCAGGAACATTCTTCCGTTGTCTTTATGAATAACATCTGGCTTCCTAATGTCAGTACTAATCTTTATCAAAGAGTAGCTTCACCACTCCCTTGGTTTTTCTCTTCTAAACATGCTTTTTTTATTCTTTATGCAGTTTAACTCAGAATTTTTCAGATCTTTTACATTTTGCTCCCTTTTGATTATAAATGCTATCTTTAATTTTTCTCTTCTTGCATCTTTTTATAAGCAGTTAAGAGAAGCCACACAGCAACCTGAACAGCTTGCTTGAAATTTTCTTATGCTCAAATATTCTAGTTTGTCACTTCTAAATTCTACCTTCCACACAACGGTAGGACACAGACACGGTCACCAGGCTCTTGGTCACATTTAATGAGGATGGACCTTCCTCCCAGTTTTCAATATGTTAATTTTTATTTCTGAGACTTCATCAGAACGACCTAACTGTCCATAGTTTTACTAACATTCTGTTCCTGACTACTTAGATAATCTCCGAGTGAGGCTTTCTTTGCAGTTCTCCTGTTCCGCGGAGCCCTTACCAGAACCACCCTTAATAGTCTGTTCATGGCAACACAGGATTTTTTCTAGCATTCATTTCGAAGCCACTTCAGCCTCTACATGTTACCCAGGTCCAAAGACGCTTCCACTTCTGTGGATGTTTTTTACAGCAACATCTCACTTCTGGCATCTGCTTCTGTCTTTGTCCATTTGTGCCACTGTAAGAAAATACCCAACACTGGGTACTTTATTAAAAAAAAATGGCGATTTATTTTTTCACCATTCTGGAGATTGGAAGTTTGATCAAGGCACCAGCAGGTTTGGTGTCTGGTGAGGGTCTAGTCTTTAGTTGCTACATCCTCCAGAGGGGATAAACACTATGTCCTTACACGGCAGAAGGGATAGAAGGGTGAGAGTGGCACCTTCGGCCTGGTGGGGAAAAGCTTTCCATTGGAGCTTTTAAGCCAAGAGAATGATTAGAAACTATGGATCCAAAACCTGCTAGGGCTTTATGAGAGCAATGTAAGAAAAAAATTAGACATTGATATGAGACTGCATGAAAGCTCCACTCAAAACATTTTATAATCAAAAACAATAAAGCCCCTTGTTAATGTAAGAAAGTACATACTTATGTTATATAAATAAAAGATAGGCATTACCTTCCACTTCCTTCTAACGTACTTTAGTATGTCTACAAGTCCCATCTGCTAAATTTTCCTGTATGGTCCTAATTCCAGATTGCAATGTTCCCAAATAACCTTCCCTGGAATGGTCAGTTTACAAGTTGTCTAGGACTAGCACAGATTTTTCATGGAAATTTACAGTCTCTCTCTGCATTTGCAAAGTTCTGTTTTTCAATGCACCCTCTGTTTGTTACTTTGTAAATTGATCCATGAAATTTTCAGAAATATTATTAACTTACAGAGGGCAAATAATTCCTTCATGGGGTATTACCTTTAAAAACGTCTACAGAGGTTCTTTCCCAGGACTATCCTGCCTTTTCAAATGAGCCTCCCAACACCCATCCTTCCCCCTTATCACCCGCCATGCTATACACCCTTCTGGCTAAATCAGCCTGGGAGTGCACCACTTAACTGTTTGGTCTTTTTATGTTGTGAGTGACCTTTGTATCCATTCTGAAGAATATTTTCTCATTATCTCTCAGCAGATAATTCACAGCAACCTGTTAGTAAAGGCATTGTTCTTCTAAGCAAGGCACTGTTGAGTCCCAGAAATGAGTGAAGCTTTAGGTTTGTGGGTGGTGAGTGGACGCTGTTTGTGAACAAGAAGGAAGAGCCTGACCCCATGTAGCTGCCCTGCTGTTCTGTCTCTAACTTGCATTTTTAGAACACACACTTGGTTTTCATGATTTGCCTTTTGCTGCCAAAAGGCTTGTGTTGATTTTTGTTCTTTTCTAAACATTCAAGATCTTTTCTTAGGGGCTTAGAGGAAGATTAAATTCCTCATGTCCTATGAAATTAGGATCACATGACTTGCTTTGGCTCATAAAGGGGCCGAAATGACAAGATTGATTCAGGGAGGTATTTTAACAGCTAGCACCCCGTTCTGCATGCAGCCTTTCCCTCACCTTTGCAGTTACAAAGGCACAGAGATGGAGCTTCCCTTCCCTCGGATCCCTAGTCAGGAGGACAGAGGACGAAGTTCTTTACCCAGATGACTCATGAGAAAAAAGTAGCATGTGGGCGGTGCCTGTGGCTTAAAGGAGTAGGGCGCTGGCCCCATATATGGGAGGTGGTGGGGTCAAACCTGGACCCGGCCAAAAACTGCAAAAAAAAAGAAAAAGAAAAAGAAAAAAGTAGTATGAGCAAGAAATGTGCCTTTGTTTTTTAAATCAGTGATGTGCTGTGGTGGTTTGTCATCATAACAAAGCTGTTCTATCCTGATTAATGTGAAAGGAGTATGATGTAAAATTACTCCAGAAAGTTTAAAGTCCATGTTCATGTAAGTTCTCGTTTCCAAAAGTGATGCCTCATCTTATTCATCAGACAGGCTTTAAGCTTACTTGGCTCAGTGTGAGGAATTTGAACTGTAAAGTTCAGTCTTGATGTTTGTACTTACTAAGTGTTTTGCTGGTAAATTGATAATCAAAGGGTTCTAGAAGCTGACTAGATAGCTTTCTCTGAAAATGGGGACATCTTATCTCAAAGAAGACAAAACATTGCTGGACGGAGGATAATTCTAGGATAAGGGATCATCCTGGTTTCCCATGCCAGGGATCAAGAGTTTGCCGACAACTTTGCCAGTCATTTTGGGAACCCAAGGCAATTTGACGTTCAAGTCTGCGTCCCTGCTCGTTACCTTCACATTTTTGATTGGTTACCCAAGGAGAAAGTGGATTCCCAATTAGATTGGAACAGAGTTTAGAGTAAAAAAGTTTCAGTTAATGGCAGGACTGCGGTTCTAAACTCTGTTTAAAATCCTAGGTAAACAGCATCTGAAGACCTGGAATAGGTAACTTAGTGTAATGATTGATGCTAACAATTTTTTTTAAAACATAAAGTACACATTAAACCAACAACCATGAGATGTTTTCCCAGCGTGTGCTTCTGGAAGGCTAGTCTTCCTGTTTTTCTTCCCTCATTACATTTCTCTCCATGTAATTGAGCTTCATCCTTCTCCATTCACCTTCAAGAAAGCTGAGCAGCAGGTGTTTGGCACAGGTAATGCCAGGGCCCTGCACAGATGTCGTGAGTGATTAGCAGGCACATAAAACATGTTAACAATTCACCAGCATTCAGCGTTTTAAAAGGACTGTTACTGATGTTAGTTGTAATACTTAATTCTGCTTTGAAAATATTCAACGTATTTATTGATCTGAACTTACAAAGGAAACTTACGAAATAGTTAGAGCTTTTTTTTTTTTTTTTTTTTACTCAGTTTGTAATGTATTTCTGTCATTATTTGATGCTTTAAGTTATGGAACTTCTGGTATCCTAACCTAAGGTGGTACCTAAACCAAAAGAGATAGTTTTCTAAAAGTCATCACTGATGCAGTACCATGTGGGTGTTTGAATTTTTATAAACACTCACACGGGAAGAATAATGAAGTCAAAATCTTCAAGTTCTGGGCAGAAGAGAAGTCACTGTTTTTCCTTTTGTGGAAATAAACCATAGTCTGCTTTATTTGTATAAAAAAAGAAAAATTCAATTTGACGTTTTTTCTTCTCTGGAGATTAGCATAGCACACGTGATGTCGGATGCCTGCCCCACTTAAGGCCTTTTTAAGGACAGTATTTTGATCTCTCTGGCTTAACAAGCAGCTTTTTTAAAGCTTGAGCAAGCAATAAAAGCACTCCTTGCCTGGGGTGAGCCAGGAGTCTGAAGAGATTACGTGGCTTCACCTCAGAGGGATTCTGCCCAACCTCAAGTAAACCGCAGCATCTGAAATGATGTTTCTGTGCTGAATTAGAGGCGATGTATGTATGAGATGAGGCTCAGCTAATAAAATCAGCAGCAGAAAATATTTACACATTTTAATACGCCCAGTGTTTTATGTTTGTTTCTCACTGTGCCGATGCAGGCGTGGAAGGTGTCTGCTCATCATGATAATCTGCTTGGGAAATATATCTACATGTGTGTGTAAATATATATTAGTAAAAACATGCTCAGGAGGACGCATGCAATATTATTATCCCTTGTGAGGTTTAAATTCCTAAACCTTTTGGATCCGACAAGGTGATAGTTTTTGGCTCAAAACTTCCAACTGCCTGTCCTCCCTGAAATACTCTTTCTGCTGCGTTGTGCCTGTGTTTTGCTTAGCTAGTCATCCCGGTTTTTTGCTTGCCTCCACTTTTGCTGAAAGAACACCTGGGATGTGGCCAAGCTCGATGATTCAGGGGACTCAGGGAGAGATGCTCTCCACACAAAACAGCCATCCTACTTCCTCTGGGAAACCACTGGTGGTTCATTTCGGTATGCGTCCAAATTGTTATTGTCTTGCTTGTCAGATTTCAGAATCATCTATACCTTGAGGTGAGAAAGCATTGAAATCCATGGAAAACGTCTTGGCTGAGAATGGAAGGTGAAGCAGATTATGTTCCAATCAAAGCAAAAGCACTAGATCATGAAGAGGGAATCACAAATATCTGGTGAAAAGCTATAGTATCTGACTGAAGGAGCTGCAAATATAGGCAAGTCTTTTCAGCACAGCTCATTAGATAGTACATTACTGACCAGTTTATGGATAGAAAAATTGAATTTTTTCCCTATTTTTTTCTTAAAGATTTTTTAAAATCTTTTTTTATTAGATCATAACTGTGTACATTACTGCATTTATAGGGTACAATGTGCTGACTATGTACAAACTAGAATGTTCACAGCAAACTGGTCAACAGATAATTCACCTCACTTATTCAAGTTCTGTGTGTAGTCCTTTATACTCTACTGTTAATATATTTAATATGTACTCTTGCAATGTACACAGTAGATGAAAAATAGGTGAATAGCAAGAAAATTATAAGCTTTGCTACGAATAATATGGCTTGTAATAGATTCACTTAATTGGGGAACAAAAGACCAAGTCATTGTTATGGTCATCAAATTGCAAACTCAACCTAAAAGCTATCACAGACAGATTAAGATGCATTCCATTTTATTGGCCACTGATGTAGTAATCAGTTATGAGATTTGTGTCAGCGTGCATCCATTATTTGATTAGTCAGTAATTAAGCATCTGGGTAACACTATGTGCAAGCTACTTGGTGCCCTCTGTATACACAAATAAAAACCCAAAGAAACAACATAGTTGGATAAGTCTACCAAGGCTTTCGCTGGAAGCACTGATTCAATAAGAGCGTTAACTCAAATTCCTGATCAAAATTTACTTTATGAATTTTTCTTGGAAGGAAAGCCAGAAAATAATCTTAAAAGAGAGGATGAGAAGGTCTGTAAAGTAAACCTATAAAATTTAATTCTTAATGGTTCATAAAGTACTGCTGATCATAATGAACTCATTCCCAGTCTAATCAGAAACACTGTGCAAGCGGCAGACAGTGGCAGCCACCTGCCATTTACGCTGCCGGATAGCAATCGTTACTTCAGATATTGCTTGCTTGCTCACCCTCTGGGCCTCATTCTCCTCATCTATGAAGTGGGGGAAATCATAACCCTGTTCCATAGAATTAATGTGAGGAGTAATTGAAGTAATGCTTATAAATTAAGTCAAGTGTCTTGGCCATGGAAAGTTCTTTCAAATACAGAATTCAGATCGTTTCTCTGTCTCCCCAACTGCATTGCGGATGGACTCCACTCCATCATGGCCTTTGAGGCATCTAGCACTTGGTCATCCCTCTGTCCTTACCTTGTACTCTTTATGGTTCCTTTATGTGCCAGTCTCAACTTCAGCTTTCCACTGGTACCCTGAACATAACAAAGAAACTCTGAGTCCAGGATGCTGGCACCTCTTGCTGCCGCTCCGAGAGTGTCCCTCCCCTAGAGCGCTGAGGGACGCCTCTACCGGACCAGTCTCAGTCTCCGTCTCCTCCTCCAGTCAGCCCCTCGCTCCATCTCATCACTCTCTCATATCTGGTTTATTTCCTTTACAGACATAATTCATGGTTAAAAGGTAAATTTCTGGAAAAGGTAAAAATCACAACCCTCACCAAGAAATACAAATGGACATTGTGAAGTTTCTACCCCTCAATTAATACCACAGCAGGTGTTAAAACTAGTTCAGAAGACAATCTGTTTGATCAGAAAAATTTACAAGTCAGGAATATTGAAATGAACATGTAAATGGAGACTAAAATGGCTTTTTATTTGGGGTAGAGGGAGATGAAAATAAGTTGGCTGTACCAGTGCTAGGTGGCACAGACATGCTCCTCAGCTTCCCATGGGGTGACAGTCTAATAAACCTGTAAGTCGAAAGTATCAAAAATCAGAGATGCTTTTTATGTACCCAAAGTACCAAACAAAGCCTAGCCCAGCATACGTGAAACATATTCAGAACACTTATTTAACCTACAGTTGGGCAAAATCATTTGGCAAAATTACCATGTCACAGATTATCTCATGTAATTTATTGAATACTATACTAAAAATGAAAAAAAAAAAAAACACTGAGAAAATGCCATGAAGGCTACGTGAACCAGTTTGGTGAAAATATTTCAAATTGTATATAAAACCAGCACACTGTACCCCATGACTGCATTAATGTACACATCTATGGTTTAATTTTAAAAAATAAAATAAAAATGAAAAAACAGAATGGTTGGACACTCCAAGTAGGGTTTCTACTGAGTGTGTATTGTATTGTTAAGATGATTGTGTCACATCATCTTAATGTTCAACAATCACAAATTGAACCATTGGCCACCCAGGGGTTGTCTGTGTGAGAATTGTTTGCATAGAACCAGAGGTCTCTTTGGTAGTACAGGGTTTTCCACGGAAGCACACATTTTTTCTATGCCATGTATGTATTTAATTGCTTATTTCCTCTTTAACACACTCATCTACCTACACAAGTATATCCTTAATGCCAGATTCCTGAAGGGTAGAGATTTCAAATACCAGGTGCCTGGAACCATACCTGATACACAGTGTTCACTCTGCAACATAGATGAAAATATAATAAGAATAATTGATACATGATGGTCTTCACTGCTCTGTTGGCACCATTTTCATCTCTCTGGAAATTTCTATGTCTTACTCGTATTTTTATTTTCTTTCTCTTCCCTGCTAATATCAACATCCTTAGAAACATAAATTTAGAGCAAAGAACTCAGAAATCATCAAATTCAAAATCTCTTGTTTTAAAAATAACATAATCTAGGGTGGTGCCTGTGGCTCAAAGGAGTAGGGTGCCGGCCCCATATACCGGAGGTTGTGGGTTCAAACCCGGCCCCAGCCAAAAACTGCAAAAAAAAAAAAAAAAAAGAAAAGAAAAGAAAAATAACATAATCTAGTCCTAGAGTGATTTGCAAATGTTATGGGCAGAGCCGAGATTAGAACCTGCTCTTTTGATATCCAGCCTAGGGTTCTTTCACCAAATAGGAGTTTCTTAAATTTTAATAATGTAACTCTTTTTAATAAGAATAAAATGCCTGAAAACTCAGAGAAGCACTGACTTACAGGCCTAAAGCCTATTGAAATATCTTTTAACTGTGTTTTATAACCACAAAAGACAAATTTGCTTTTGTAACTGACAAAATATTTCAGTTTATCATAAAAATGAAAACTAAAAATTAAAGAAAAAATTCTTCTCTCAAAAATTCTTGAATATAACCATGGATTCTGGTTTAAGAAGCACTGGATCAAATTATGAGCCTCCAGCCCACTGACCTCATAGCTTTGTGCCTTTTTTCCCACATTCTTTCAAATTGGATATCAATCCAGAAAAGTCTATACTGCTTGGCTGCTATAAATAAGGTAGTAGGAGATACCAAATATAAAAGCTATGTTATTAAAGCAGTTATGGCCCACTATTTCAAACAATTCTTAGTGTAATGAAAGAACCCAAATATGTAGGAACTGTGATACCAAGCCAAGTAAGTGTATTAGGGTTCTCCAGAGAAACAGAACCAACACACCCACACACAGATGCCCCTCAAGCAACCCTGGGGTTAAGAACACTGACTCTGGAGCAGTTAATTAAAAATTTGCTTATAACATTTGACTCTGCCAAAACTTGGGAGCCTCACCAAGAACCTAGTCAATCAGCACATCCCTCCCTTCCTGACCTGAATGTAGCCTGTGTTCCTCTCACTCGGCCAGAACTCTGCCTTCCATTCCCTGTGGTGTCCACACTGTCAAACAGACTGGCTTTTTGCAAGTATCATTCTATGCAAGCTCTGTGTTCTGTTTGATTCTATGGACTTCTAAACCATTGGGAATACTTGAGCATAGATTTAACTTCTGAACTGAGCAGTGGTTCTTAATCTAGGGTGGCGTCTGATTTGTCCCCACATCATGTCTGTCAGTGTCTTCAGATAGTCTTGATTGACACATGGGGTGCAGGAAGGAAGCAAGACAGTGCTACTGGCCTCAAGTGGGTTGAGGCCAGGGATGTTGCTAAAATCCCACAATGCTCAGACAGCCCCTGCAGCAAAAGTTAGCTGGCCCCCATGTTAGCAGTGACAGTTTGAGAAGCCTTTAGATGGAGCAAAAGAGGAAGAACATTCTGCTCTGTGGTTCAGACTCCAAGTAGATCCACTTGGTTTATCCTGCTGTAATTGGATTGTGGGAGTTGTTTATTTTATTTTTTTTTATTAAATCATAGCTGTATACATTAATGCATTTATGGGGTGCAATGTGCTGACTTTATATACAATATGGAATGCGTACATCAAACCGGTTAACATAGACTTCACCTTGCTTACTTAATTATTGTGTTAAGACATTTATACTCTACACTTAATAGATTCAACATGTACCCTGCAAGATTACGGGAGTTTTTATTCCACCTCTGTTTTCTTCTTTGACACCTGGCGCAGCATCCAAGAATATGATGACGTGGTAAATGTGGCAGAAGGCACATCGTGACCAGGCGCTAGTGCGTGCCAGGTGCTCGCCATCAGCCACGAATCCCCGAGAGGACCGCAGTCCGGATGCCTTTCAAACCCCTGTGTGCTCGATATCCAGGTCGGCAGCTGTGTTCCTGTTAGCAATGCTCCCAGAATCTATCTTGGTCACACTAACTCCAGGGACTTTTCCACAGAGAGCCAGTTTCACCTCTTTCTCCTCATTTCTGACTTGATTTGGAAGAACAGAGATTTATCTTCCCAGTCATCACAGCTCAGTGACATTTAGAAAAAGTTACTGGCAAGTTTATTAAAAACGAGATTTTATTACATTGTGAAATATCTGAAAAATACACTGCAAAGCACAGAAACTTATACTTAATCCCTGATGTGAGAACTGCAAAAGTTTCAACAAATATTTGTTGAATAAGCTCCATTCTTTACATTTTGATTCTAGATATTGATGATTCCTGGCCCCCCACCCCAAACTTCATGGTCCTCTTCAATTTCAGGATCTCTTAGCGAAGATTACCACTTGGCTTCACCCTGCCTTCCGCTTCTATTTCTTACCAGTTCTAGCAGAAGAAAGGTATTTTGATGGGACATCATTAGTATAAACTATGATCACACAAAAATCGACTTTGTAGATTTAATCTAATTGTTGGTGAGGTGATAATAAAAAATGGAGATTATTACATATTCTGTGTGCTGTGGGATTTATTGAAAGGCTGTTGAGTAAAGAAACAGTAACATTTTGTAACATTTTGACAAGCGTTTTGAAAGCTACCCTGAGAGCTTGACTTCAGCATAATTCATCATATAACAGAAAACAGTAGGACCTCTACAATTTAAAAATAGAAAAGGCAAAATTATACATGTTCACACTTGTGTAATTACCAGTTCTGTGTAGGAACCCAGGCTTTTTTTCAAACCAGTAAAATTGAAGTTTCAAAAACACCCAGTCATTTCCCATTTGTCTCTGAAGTATAGGACAACAATAGAGGGGAAAAGCTACTCTGAAAATGTAATTTCCAGGTAACGAGGTCTTGAATTTTTGCAGGGGGAGAGAGGTGTCATTTGGTTGCCCCGTCTGAAATGCAGTGGCCCAATCACAGCTCGCTGTAACCTCAAATTCCTGGCTTCAAGTGATCCTCCCATCTTGGCTTTCTAAAATGCTAAGAGCCACTGTACCAGGTCTTAGTTATTTTTTTTATAAACACAACTATAGAGTCAAGTTTTTACTCACAGTGCTTATAATAAGAAAATTCTTTGCACAAATTGAGGGAAAGAATGAGCTCTATTCAAGAAACTATATGTATATCATAGTCTCCTGTCCAGAGATCTGATGCTTGAGCCTGCACAATTACGCCTTTTACTTATTTTTTTATTCCAAAAGTCTAGAGGATACAAGTGGTTTCTGTTACATAGATGAATTATATCACTGTGAAGTTAGGGCTTTCAGTATGCCTCTCAGAGATCTTGTCAGAATGTTAGCAAAAGCAACTTTACTTCATAGCCTTCCAGTAAGTCCTGCTGTACACAGAATGTGTACTAACCTCCACTTTTTATCCCAACTTCAACAATTAAGTCCACAAAGTTGATTTTTGTGTCATCATACTTAATACTAACCATGCCTGATCAAAATACTTTTCTTCTACAAAGGTCCTGAGGACATCAGTTCTTTTTTTCCTTGTGTTGTGGAAAATACTTATTCTCCTAAATTCCCATTATCCCAAACAGCTTAACATTTCTTAACTCTCAATTGCTATAATTTCTTCATTCATTTAAAATGCTCTCCCTCCCATGAAGCTCACGTCATCCCGGCTGAGAAGTTTACTACAGGGAATGAAGGAGTTTGGGTTCTTCCCTGAGACATTTCTGGACCTTAGTCCACAGCTGGACCCTCAGTGGCCATGTGACTTGGTATTCGATATTCCTAAATATCGAGTAGTAAGATGGTTGCTGCTTCCTCAAATATCTCATCCATGTTCTAAGCAAAAGGAAAAGGACCAGAGTGGAAGTCTGTCCCCCAGCAGGTGTTTTTTAGGAAGAGATGCTTCCTCCAGGAATTCATGGCTGCACCTCACTGGTGGAAATAGTGTGACCACCCTAGATTCAAAATGGGCTTGGAATTTGTTTACTCCCCCCTCCTGTAATGTTAGAGGAAATTGAAAGATTGATGAGAAGGTGACTGATGCTGCCACTGTGTCACCCCTCACTCTTTGTCATGGGCGGTGTCCCTCAGGAGGTGGAGGAGGTCTCCCAAGATGAGAGGCTTGGCACGGTGGCTTTATTCACTTACCGAATTTCAGTATGTTTCATGTATTTAAACTTACCTTGTCTTAGGTGGATTCATTGATTATATGATCTAATCATAACTGGCTGAAACCTCATAGAAAGGACAAGTGTCTTAAAAATGACTTGTAAAGAAATCATGATTTGAAGATATTAATAATAATTATGGGCAGGGGTCATGGCTCATGCCTGTAATGCCAGCACTTTGGGAGGCCAAGGTGGAAGGATCCCCTTAGATCAGGAGTTTGAGACCCTCCAAACCTCCTCATCTCTTTAAAAAAAAAAAATAACCAGTTACTTTGGAAACTGAGGTGAGAGGAACTCATAAGCAGAGGAATTCAAGGTTGCTGTGAGCTATGACTGTGCCACTGCACTCCAGCCTGAGTGACAGAGGAGTTTTTACTTTTAGTTTTTACTTCTAACACTAAAAGTAAAAAATTATAAACACATACTAGAAGAGAAGCTCATTATCACATACACGACGGCTTAAAATGATCACAATCAAATGGATTAGACAGATAATGAGGGGCAGGAGAAGCTAAAATTATCTATATAAAGGCAGGGATGAACCTTATCAGAAGTGTGTGTGAGATCTTGAGATAGCATGGGCCTATCATAGTTGACCTGAAAACTACTGACATTTAAACTTAGAACACTGTGCATTCAGAATATGAAAATAAACAGCTTTTTTTTTTTTTTTGCAATAAGGAATTCTCAGTACATTACTTTAAATTTTTTAGTAAATGTATTGATACTTGGAATTTGTTTTGATGTTTTCCAACCTAATAACAAAAGACAAACTATTTCATTAGGGGAACACCTGTTTTTTTCCATAAGCATAATTGGCTGGAACGACATGGAATATACTGCAGAATATTAAAATGCATTTCTCTGTCAGCAAATGCTGTTGGAGGTTCATGGGGAAAGCGCCGCTGCTGAAGGATGGAATTTGAATAAACTAGTATGGAATAAACTAGTTCTAGAGTAGATAAAAGCAAAAAAAGTTTTCAACATATGTCAGCTTAAGACATTTTTAAGTATTTAAAAAAATAATAGCTATATACATAACTGAACCACTAAAGAAAAAAATGTGCTAGAGATTATATAGTCTCACCATATAATACATTATTTAATGTATTCCTCAGGAGAAGCTGTGCTATAATTTGGTAAGAAATTAATTCAAATTACAATGGCTTAATATACCAGCGGTTTATTTCCTAATCACACTAAGTTCGTTGTGGGTCTAATGGCTCCTTCCCAAGAGAGCTAGCTCCAAAGCAATGACCTATAGATCCAGAAGGTTCCACTTTTATGCTCCATAATTTCAGATGAGGCTCCTGAGTCACCATAGCATAAAAAGAAGGGGATGGAGATTTTTGCAGGTGCTTTTTGCTGCTTTAAGCAGGAACAACTCAGATGAATTCCACATACATTCCATTGGCCATAATTAGTCTGCGGCTCAACTAATGGCAAGATAGTGGGATATACTTAGTATATTTTCCTGTGTCCCCAGGAAATGCTGTTGAATGATAAGGACCACTAGTAAACTTTCTATTTTAATAAACATAGCTTTTATTTATTTATTTATTTATTTTCAGTTTTTGGCTGGGGCTGGGTTTGAACCTGCCACCTCCAGCATATGGGGCCAGCACCTTACTCCTTTGAGCCGCATGTGCTGCCCTAAACATAACTTTTAAAAGAAGGTGTATATAAAGGGAAAAATTATGGAATTGTGTTCATTGGAGAAAGGATTCTAGAGCAATATTACAAAAATAGGATCATATGTATAACTAATTTACTGCTTTTTTACAATGTATTTTAGCAATGAGATGGAGGCCACAGTGTCACTGATGAGGTTAATTTTAAAATACAAAGCCTTTTCACACAGTACAGTTCCTAAAACTCATGTACAAGATGGAGAGTGACTAGGAGAATCATTTGTATATCATGAAAGTTTGTTGTTAATTTCATGACAACATAATGCCATTATATAACTTGAAGATGAATTATGAGTTTTAAATAAAAATGCAAGGACTCAAATTTGATCCCTATTGTGAGGACAAATGGCTGTTGATTTTAGGTTGCCTAATATTTTGGTGTGGAGAGGAGAAACTTAAATATTCAAAATAAAATATAGATCTGATGTTTAAATAACAAATGGGAAAATAATCCCCCAAAGAATTGTGATATGGAGAGAGCATTTTTGAAAGCATACAGAAAGAAATGTGGAAATACACTACTCATTATAGAGAGCATCCTAGAGATACTACCTACTTAGCCACTTCTGTACATTTAAAACATTCTAAGTACAACTTGAAAAACTCCTTAAGAATCTTGTGGGAAGGACATAACTACAACTTTACCTTCAAATGCAAACAATGAGGGCAGGCGTGGTGGCTCATGCCTGTAATCCCAGCACTCTGGGAGGTCAAGGCAGTTGGATTCCTGAGCTCACGAGTTGGAGACCTGTCTGTACCAGAGCGAGACCTCATCTCTAAATATAGCTGGGCATTGTGGCGGCTACCTATAGCAACTCAGGAGGCTGAGGCAAGAGAATTGCTTGAGCCCAAGAGGTTTGAGGTTGCTATGTGCTATGACCCCAAGGCACTTTACCCAGGGTGACAAAGTGAGACTCTGTCTCAAAAAAAAAAATTGCAAACAATGTAACTAATTGTAGTACATTCATATTAATTGGAAAGAAAGGAATTAAAAACTATTGAATAATTAGTGGGTGGGATTTTAAATAAGTTGTATTCATATAAATCTCTATTAGCTAACCATTTTACATAGATCATCATATTTGAAGTATCTTTTACTACTTTGAAATCAGATATCTAAATAAACCTAACGGAGAACTGTTTAGTGGCCATATAGAAAGCAGTGGTGGTGGGTGGGGTAGGTGTAGCCATGGACAGCCCTCCTTAGATTACACAGGCCTGTGGTTCAGTGGCTTGACATGTGACTGTTGTCTGTATGTTCTCGGATCAAGGTTGTGAGAAGAGGTCAGTTCCAGCATCATTTTAATTTTATTTCTTAATTTTTATTCTGGTAAGAATGTTTAACACGAATTCTACCATCTCCATAGATATTTAAGTGTATGCTATGTTACTGTTACCCACAGGAGCAATGCTGCACAGCAGATCACCACTGCTGCACAGCAGATCACCACTGCTTATTCAACGTTCTTGCCTGAATTTAGGCCATTTTCTCCCCCATCTAGCTGCTAGCCACTGTGATTACAGTACTTGATTCTAATGAGTTTAATTCCTGTACATACTTCATGTAGGTGGAACTATGCATTGTCTTTCTGTCACTGGCTCATTTCACTTAGTATAATGTTTTTAGGTTTCATTCACATGTTATGTATTACAGAGTTTCCCTCCTTTCATGTCTAAATAGTGTTCCCTTGTATATACATGCTGTCTTTATCCAGTCATCTTCAATGGGCATCAGGTTGTTTATGCATCTTGCCTATTGTTAATAGGGCCCCAAGGAACATGGCAGGGTTGATGTTTCTTTAAGCTCCTGATTTCATTTTTTAAAAAATAAAAACACTGAAGTGGGATTGCTGAACATTTGTAATTCTTTTACATCTTCCTTTAGTGTTTGGATGCATTTTTTCCCTTCCTAATTGCTCAGCTAGGCCTTCCAGTACGATGTTGGACAAGAACGTGGGCATTCTTGTCTTACTCTGGACATTAAACACTTTGTTTAACATTATGGAGTGTGATGTTAGCTGTGGGCTTTATGTATATGGCCTTTATGATGTTCAGGGAACTTTTTTCTACTTCTGGTTTGTCAAGAATTTTGTTAAGGAATAATGTTGGGTTTTGTTAAATGCATTTTCTGCCTTTATCTGCATGTGATTGTACGATTTGTTCCTGTTAATTTTATCACGTTAATTGATTTCATGTTGAATCATCCTTATATCCAAGGGATAAATGCAACTTAGGAATTATATGTAAACCTTTCAATCTGCTATTAGATTTGTTTTGGCAGCATTTTGTTGAGGATTTTGCATATACATTCATCAGGGACGTTGACCTGTAATCTTACTTTCTTGTGGTATCTTTAATAGTTGTTGATATTAGACTAATGCTGGCATCATGAAGTGAGTTTGGAAATGTCCCCTCTACTTTATTATTATTTTTTTGAAGAGCTTGAGAAGTATTGATATTCGTTCTTTAAATGTTAGGTAAATTCACCCATGAAGCTACCTGGTCCTGGTCTTTTCCTTGTCAGAAGTTTTTCATTGTTGATTCAGTATCCAGACTAGTTATAACTAGTTACAAGTCTGTTCAGACTTTCTGTTTTTTATGATTCAGTTTTGAGAGGTTGTAAGTCTCTAAGAATTTGTTTCTTCTATGTTGTCCAGTTTATGAGCATATAATTATTCATATTGGTCTCATATTACCCCCTTTGCCTCCTGTGGTGTCAGTTGTAATGTCTCTACATTTGTTTCTGATTTTATTTGTATTCCTTTTTTCATTTTTGGTTTAGCTTAGACCATGTCAATTTTGCTTATAGTTTAAAAAACTTACAGTTTCACTGATTATGCTCTATCTCATTTGTTTCTTTTCTTCTGCTAACTTTGGACTTTCTTTTTCTAATTCCTTGAAATGTAAAATTATTTCAAATTATTCACTTGAAAATTTTTTTTAAATATAGGAGATTACTCTTATGAACATCCTTCTTAGTACTGCTTTTGTATGTTGTATTTTTATTCTTGCTTATCTCAAGCTTATTTATTTCCTGATTTCTTTTATAATATCTTCTTTAACATTATGGTTCTTCAAGAGTGTGTAGCTCAATTATAACATCAACCATCATGTGTTTTCTATTGTACATAATTATGAAGTAGAAGGCAGGGATAGATGGATGTGTGAAAGGTCAAGGGCACTCTTATTTGTTAACAAGCATTACTTTCCTGCAGCTTCAAGGTGACGATGTGATTAATTAAAATACTCATATTAAGTTTGACAATTAAGTTTGTGAACTTGCCACCAAGCACTTTACAGCAATAGCACTGTACAAACAACTCAGTAAGTTTTCATGATGTAGTGGTGTCTTGCTGAGTGGTGTTCATTATTGTTGTTAGGTGTTCTTGTGTGCTGTGGTGAGAATGTCAGAGCTTGAATTAGAGCAATGAATAAGCATTAAATTCCTTGTTAAACTTAGAAAGAGTGAAAGAGAAATCAGGGACTTGTTAGTCCAAGTTTATGGAAATAATGACAGAATAAAAAAACTGTGTACAAATGCAATAAATGTTTTCTCCTGAGGGGATAGAAAGCATCACTGATGAAGGGAGGTCAGAGTGGCCAGTAACAAGAAGAATGGACAAAAACACTGAAAAATTCATTGAATTGTGTGTCAGAATCATCGGCTGGCTATGAGAAGCATAGCAGACCAATGAACATTGATAGAGAAAGAGTTAGGAAGAATCTTCACTGAAAATCATGGTGTGAGAAAGGTGTGGCTTTTGCATCATGACAATGCACCAGCTAACATGGAACTGTCTGTGAGGAAGTTTTTAGCCAGTAAATAAATAACTGTACTGGAATACCCTCACTATTCACCTGATCTGGCCCCCAGTGACGTTTTCTTTACCCAGAGGAAAAGGAAATATTGAAAGGAAGATATTTAATAACATCTAGAACACGGAGGTAATATGAGGACAGCTTTGGTCATTCCAGAAAAAGAGTTCCGAAACGCTTTGAAGGGTAGAGTAGGGGCTGGCGTCAGTGCACAGCTTCCTG
Organism: Galagoides demidoff; assembly: GCA_963574575.1. NCBI lineage: Eukaryota > Metazoa > Chordata > Mammalia > Primates > Galagidae > Galagoides > Galagoides demidoff. Next base: position 5,448 of record CAUYQV010133258.1, on the reverse strand, counting down.
AGGGGAGTACCTCAAAGGTGACTGGAGTGATACTTAGCAGTGATGTATGTAGCATTTTTTCTGGGATGAGCTTAGAAGTTTGTTAGACCTTGAATGGTGACAGCTCTGATGGCCCTTTCAAAAAAAAAAAAAAGAGTACCAAACTTGCTTTGAAGGGTGAAGTAGGCACTGGTAATGTCTGCATAATTTCCCTAGGAGAATACCGCAAAGGTGACTGGAGTGATACTCAGCAATGAGGTATGCAGCACTTGTTCTGGGATTAGTTCACAAACTTGATTGTCAGAGCTCAAATTCTTTTCAGCTGCTATGGGAGCCATTTCTAGAGATACAAATAGAAAACTTGGGGGTGAGGTTTTGAGGTAGTCTTTTAAAGGGCATCATCTTCTGACTATATTCTAGATACAAACTATTTGTTAAAGATGTAATTTGTAAATATTTTCTCTCTGTGGGTTATATTTTTTCTATTCTCCTGAAGTGTCTTTTGCAGAGAAAAATGAAGTTTTGATGAAATCTATCTTATTTTTTCTCTTTTTGATCATGTTTTTGTTGTGATTTCTAAGAATGCTAATATACAAATTTATGGAAGTTTTATGTTAAAAGTCTTAGTTTTACATTTACATTAGTATCTTTGATCCATTTTGAGTTAATTTTTACATCATCTGGTGATCTGCACTGAGATTTATTTTTGGTATTTATGGGTGTCTAGTTATTTCCATACTATTTGTTGAAATTAGTTATCTGTTGTGCATTGACTAGCCTTAGAACCTCCATGGAAATCAATTGACCATACTTGTTTAGTTTTATTTATGGACTCTCTATGCCAGGCGTCCTCAAACTACGACCCGCGGGTCACATGCAGCCTGCCTAGGACATTTATCTGGCACACTGGGTGTTTTTGCCACCACTGCCTGTCCTGCTTAGCAGCCGACTCATCCCAGGGCCCACAATCTGGCCCTCCAACGGTCTGAGGGACAGTGAACTGGCCCCCTGTTTAAAAAGTTTGAGAACCCCTGCTCTATGCTATCCCACTGAATCAGCGTGTCTGTTCTTTCACTGGTATCTGATTTTCAGCCAAGGATTAAATAAAGATACGGTAATAGGGAACACACAGAACATTTCAGTAGTCAAGGCAAAAAATGATGGTGTCTCAAAACAGGTGAAGGCAGGGTTAAAAATACTTGCTCAGATTCTGAAAATATTTAGAAGGAAAAGCACATAGGATTTGCTTAATCATACAAAATACCATGAGAGTAACAGAGAAGTCAAATTTTGGCCTGAATGACTAGAAAGCTGTTTGCATTTTTCTGAGTCTGTGAACATCAGGGGAGAGGCAGCACTGAGTTGAACAGAGTTCAGTTGCCGGCATGTGGAGTTCGGCAGTCACAACAGAGAAGGTGATGTGGAGCAGAGATTTGATGTCAGGGAGTCAGTTTTATATACCTGAGACCAAAGTTCAGGGTAGAAACGGGTGCTAAAAAATTAATTTATAGCTTTCATATTAAATCTATAACCTAATAACAGCCTAAGTATACGGGAAGGGGGGAGGGAGAAGGGAGGGAGGAATGGGTGGAAGGAGGGTGATTGGAGGGATCACTTCTATGGTTTATCTTATAAGGGTACAAGTGAATCTTTCTAAGAGTAGAATAAGATTGTCTTAACACGGTAACTAAGAAAATGACATGTTAACCAGTTTGATGAAAATATTTCAAATTGTATATGAAAACACCACACTGTACCCCAGAATTGCATTAATGTACCTAGTTATCATTTAATAAAAAATAAATAAATAAATAAAAAGAAATGGGTGCTAAAGATAGTCATTTTAGGCTCCTCACCAAAAAGACAACATGAAAATCTATAGAATGTACTGAAGTAATCAAAAGTTAAGATATATACAGAAGAGAGGCCAAAGACCTTGGGCACATGTGGGTTTAGATGTCTGGGAGACAGATAAGTCATAGGAAAGGTGACTGAGAAAGCACAGGAGGTTATATGGAGTCCAAGGGAAGGGGCAGCCACAGGGTCTGTGCAGGTAGCTGCAGATAAGTGAAGAGGGGGAGGCTGAAAAGCCACAGAGAATGAACATTGGCTCCTTTGGGTGTGGGATGGTGATAAAGGCCCGTTGGGACTGAGTCAAGAAACAGTGGGAGGGCATGAAGTTGAAATCACAAATCTAGAATTTTTCTGCTAAAGGATTCAGAAAATAAACAGCGGCTGGGTGGAATGTGGAGTCAAGGCAGCTTTCTATGAGGAACGACATTGGAGTGTGTTTCTGTAGCTGAGGGAACAATCCAGAAGAGGTAAAAGTTGATGATGGTGGTGCAAAGTGAGACCCACAGAAGCACGTGACCGTGAGCACTCTGCTGGAAGGAACGGCGGACAGAATCCTCTCTAACTTGCTGAGTGAGGTGACTATAGTTTAGCAATGCTTTATATGCTTCAAGACAGAAGTGAGGACTCGAAATGTCCTCAACACATTAAAGTAATAAATGCTTGAAGGTGTCCAGACTCTAAAATGTGGGAGTAAGAAAATATCACCGTAGCCCATAATATATAAAAATATATCGATAAAAATGGTAAATCTAAGCACGCTTCCTTAGTGACGCAGTAGATGCTGTTTTCATTCAGTGAACAAAAAAACAAGAAAAAGGAAATGCGGAGAATGTGTGGGCTGCTGGTAGATTCGGCATGTTGATCCTTCCTTCTGGTTGCTTTTATTTTCTCAATGAATTTTAACAAGGAATTTATACCGATTGAGGTTGAAATAAGGAACAGATGTGTTGAAAGTCTGGGGACGAGAAGAAAAGATGAAGTCATTTATGAGGAGAGTAGGGGAGGAATTGACAAAGGAATTTCGGATGGTTTCTGGGTGGCACTGGAGGCTGGTTATGCTCTTAGCGTGGTGGGGTGCGTTTTCTCCCATATTGCGGAGCTGGTCAAGTGAGGTCCAGGGTAGGTTCATATTTCTCTACCGAGTTATTCTTTGTTGAAAACTGCAAGAAATAATTATCATGCACCAAAAATATCTGATTCCCTGCCATTCCCCTGGATATGATAGCCTTAATAGGTGCATGGATGTGTTTAAAGGTTCAGCAGGAGAAAATTGGACAAAAGTTTCAACAAGATCTAACGAAGCTGCCGGTTTTCCAGTTTGTGATATGAATGTTCCCCTCCTGCTGGGCCCCACCAAGCCAGTTCCCTGTTGTACCACCCTGTTTCCCATTATCAAATTGTGGTTCAGGCAGAGATAATAATCAGCTGAACACAACAGAGACTGCAAATAATAGTTGTTTAAGTGAACTGGAATTTTATTTTAGTTTTCATAAGATAGAATATCCTAGGGCTACTCAAAGAACTCTTCAGTGTCACCAGGATCCCAGAATCAATCTTTCCACCCAGCCATCTTTGGTTATTTATCTGTTTTCTACCAACTGTACAGAGATTCTTCTCTACTGTTTTTTTTTTAAATTTTATTATTATTATTATTATTATTATTATTATTATTATTTTTGAGACAGGACCTTAAGCTGTCACCCTGGGTAGAGTGAGGTGGCATCACAGGACACAGCAACCTCCAGCTCCTCCAAGAGGTTTAAGCAATTCTCTTGCCTCAGCCTCCCAAGTAGCTGGGACTACGGCAACTGCCACGATGCCTGGTATTTTTTGGTTGTAGTTTTCATTGTTGTTTGGTAGGCCTGGGCTGGCTTCCAACCTGCCAGCTTTGGTGTATGTGGCTGGCACCTTAGCCACTTGAGCAACAGGTGCCGAGCCTCTACTGTGCTTTGGACTAATGGAATTGGGACTCTGCAAACTATGTTTAGCAAACTCTTTTGGCAGCTGCCTTTTTTGTTGAATTCTGCAACAAAGAGGAGGTGCTCCTAGGAGATCTGAAAGTGGGAGGAAGGAAGAATAATTTTGACTCTGGGTCTGTATGCACTGGCTGTCTCTGGTGGTTTTAATAGCGGTGGAGATCAGATGGTCGTGCATTTAGCCCTGTAAGGCAGCTCTTTACGAATTCTAGCTCTGGCAAGGGTAGCAAGCTTTGGCATTTCTAGTCCATGTTTGAAATTATGTACAAATGGGCTCCATCACAGAGATCATAGCAGTTTCCAGATTTCAGGGGACATCTTTTCTTCTTCCTCTGCTCCAGCCCTTTTCATACATTTTAACCGTTTTCCTGTATTAAATTTTCTCTGCTTGAAATACCTAATGTCTTTGCTTTCCTGAGTAGATCTTTACTAATACATGGTAATAGTAAAGTTAGACCAGGAAAAAAAGTATCAAAACAAAAACCAAATTGGACTTGAATGAAATGGTGAACTCATTATCACTGGGAACTATGGTGCTGGTGATGCAGTCGCAATCACTTACGGCATTATCTGTTGAAAGCCGGGAAAGAGTGCCTACAGGCCTTGGGGGCCAAGTGGACTCTCATGTCAAACACCTCACAGTGGCAATGATGGCATAAGCAGGGTGGAATTATTTGGCTAGTTGTGACTGCACCAGAGAGCTTACACAGGAAAATAAGCTCAGTGCTTACAACTTTCAGCATCTTCAAGGACTGAAAGCTGAAAAGCAGACTCAGAATTTGTTTCTATCGTTTGTAAATTACCATCTAAGTAGTGCGTGCATACTTTCTGAGTCTCTCATGCGAAAGTTAGGGCCTTAATCAGAATGGAGAGAGACCTTTAGAATTGGAATGGAACCCTTGGGTAAAATCTGAAAACCATAAACTCCTCCATTTCCTGCACATCCTTGCCAGTAGAAGAAATTCTTCCTTCTTTATTAAAAAGACTAACTTGTTTAGAGATCCCCTGAAGCAGGTGCCTTGCAAGAAGATGTTCATTCTCCCCCCTGGATCCACCCCACCTCACTGATTACTTCTAGACCCAGAACCCCAGCCATAGTGCTGAAAGCTCTAAAAGAAAATGAAAACATTCTAACCAGGATAGAGCCAGGCTTGAACTAAAAGGCACAAAAATTTCATTTATAATAGCAGAACCTAGGAATTGTATGTTGGAACGGATTCCAAGGGTCTTTGCGGGTGGTTATGGAGATCAGCTGCTGGATGGAGTTTGGCTATTGCCAAGTTCTGCCTAATCAGCCTGTAGTCATTTCCCTGGTTCTAATGCAGAGTTGGAACAGACATACTGAGCAATGGCAAAATCATTCCATTGGCTTCCTGATCTGTAGAGTGGGGTTTTTCTTTTTCTTTTCTTTCTTTCTTTCTTTCTTTCTTTCTTTCTTTCTTTCTTTCTTTCTTTCTTTCTTTCTTTCTTTCTTTCTTTCTTTCTTTCTTTCTTTCTTTTTCTTCCTTTCTTCCTTCCTTCCTTCCTTTTGGAGCCAGGTCATTCCAAAGCTAGAGCCCTCTCAAAACTTCAGTGAACACACTGGAGTGATACAATGACAGTACCTTGGCCTCATGCAGATGAACTCCGTACATGGGCA
>CAUYQV010133257.1:0-32721 GCA_963574575.1 Galagoides demidoff | reverse complement strand
CTCATGAATCACTAATGTTTTTAATGATATCTAAAATGGAGAATTGTTTCCTGAAGACTTTGGTTGACGTTGTCCAGATTTGTCAGTATAATTACTATTTATGATAGCTATAGCTTTATGAAATGTATTTCTTTTTTTTTTATTGAATGGTAACTATGTACATTAATGCACTTCTGGGGTACAATGTGGGGTTTTCACATGCAATCCGAAATACTTCCATCAAACTGATCAACACAGCCTTCATGTCATTTTCTCAGTTATTATTTTAAAACGTTCTCATTCTACTCTTAGGGAGATTCACTTGTACCCCTGTAAGATAAACCTCAAAAATGTATTTCTTAAAGAATAAAACTTGAAAGTCAGAATTACCCCTTGATGCATGAGCTTCAGAATGGATAGTGTACTAGTAGGTATAAAAGCAACATTAATCTCTTAGTACATCTCCATCAGAGTTCTTGGGTGACCAAGTACATTGTTGATAAGAAGTAACATTTTGAAAGACATCTTTTTCTTTCTCAGGAGTAGGTCTAAATGATAGGCTTAAAATATTCAGTAAGCCATGTTATATGCACATGCATCCAGGCTGTGATTGGTAGAACTCAGGCAAAGTAGATTTAGCATAGTGTTTAAGGGCCTAGGGTTTTCAGAATTGTCAATGAATGTTGGCTTCAATTTGAATTCACCGGCTGCATCAGCTCCTCACAAGAGAGACTGCCTGTCCTTTGAAGATTTAAAGCCAGGCACTGACCTCTCCTCTCTAGCTATGAAGGTCCTAAATGTCCTCCTTCCAATATAAGGCTGTTGAAAATGTGTAGTTTAAGGTAGCCACCTTCATCATTTATTCTGGATAATTGGCTGTAGCTTCTACATCAGCATTTGCTTCTTCACCTTGTACTTTCATGTTACGCAGATGGTTTATTTCCTGAAATCTCATGAACCAACCTCTGCCAGTTTCCAACTTTTCTTCTGCAGCTTCCTCACCTCTTCCCAGAACTGAAGAGAGTAGGGCCTCGTTATGGATTAGGCTTTGAATTAGGGAATATTACAGCTGGTTTGATCTTTTATCCAGACCACTAAAACTTTCTCCATATCAGCAATAAGGTTTTTTTCACTTTTTTTTCATTTTTTTTTTTGGCCAGGGCTGGGTTTGAACCTGCCACCTCCAGCATGTGGGGCTGGCACCTTACTCCTTTGGGCCACAGGTGCCACCCAAGGTTTTTTCACTTTTGTATCATTCACGTGTTCACTGAAGTAGCACCTTTAATTTCTCTCAAGAACTTTTCCTTTGCATTCACAATTTGGCTGTTTGGAGTGAAAGGCCTCGTTTTCAGCCCATCTTGACTTTTGCCACCTTCCTCACTAGCTTAATTACTTTTCATTTTTGGTTTAAACTGAAAGATATGCAAATCTTCCTTTCTCTTGAGCTCCTAGCGGCCATTGAAGAGTTGTTAACTGGCTTAATGTCAATATTGTTGTGTCTCAGGGAATAGGGCCCGAGATGGGGTGAGGGGTAAAGAGGGGGAGAGAGAGTCTGTGGAGCAATCAGAACAACATTTAACAATAAATTTGCCATCTTATGTGGTTGTGGTTTGTGACACCTCACAATTACAACAATAGCATTGTAGACCACTGATTCACAGATCACCATAACAGATACAATAACAGTTACAAAATTTGTAGCATTGCGAAAAATACCAAAATGGGACACAGAGACATGGGGGGAGCAAACGCTGTTAGAAAAATGGCAGCACTAATCAAGGTGCTCAGTGCACTGTTGTCATGAGCTCTCAAACTGTAAAAAAAAATATGCAGTATCTGGGAAACACGGCGAAGGAAAGTGCAAGAAAATGAGGTATTATATCTGGATTTGTCAATGAACTTTCCCTTCATTGGTTGTCTCATCAGAATTACACCCCATGCCCCTCCTGTAGAGAAATCTGGGACCTGAAACTGACTGCTCAGGCCTTACAGATACCTTCATGTGTGCAATCATTGAAAAATCAGACTCCGTAGGAAGAGCACAGAGATGTAGAGTGTATGAATTTTTAGGTCCTCTGCTTTATGTTAATTATATACATTCTGTATCACTTCTCTCTCACCCTCCACAGAGAGCTTTCTACCAAGGACTTATTCAAGTTATTAGAGCCATAGGCTTTTGCTTGTATTCTTGGCTATTTAAAAGCATAAGAAACATTCCGAAGTTGTTTACTGAAATATTGCCAACCATTTGTTTCTCTCCCCACCATGGGATATATGCAAGGCGAGGCGTAATGCATTTATCTTCTCTCTCCAATCTCATCTTGCCATCTGTGGTGTATCCAAGAGGACCAGAGAGGACTGCATCTATAATGACTGCGCTTTAATATTCTGGATGCTACTATAGATACCCATAGATCTGGGGAGGAACTGAAGCCTGGGGAAATATATGGGTAAATTCAGCTCGGTTACCTTCCTTCAGATGACTCGCCTGAAGTAGAACATCGTAAAGTTTGCAGGTTTGTACGTGACATCTTTTAAAATAGCTCTAAATGTGCGGCCAGCTCTGTTCAAAAAAAATGGAACGTCAAAGGTGACTCAGCCGAGCTGAAGCAAGAAAAAGTTTAATTCAGAACATAATTTGCTTTCCTTTATTTGCACACTGCAGTTCTGGGGGAATAAAAGCCATTATGGAATCAAAGGACCATTTGCTTTTTTGTTGTTGTTGTTGTTCTGCACTGAATTTTTAAAGGCTTTCTTAAAAGAACATAAACAGATGAATGATACCAGATTCAGTGCAGCTTAAAACTAAGTACCTTGAGCTCTTTTCCATGACAAACAGAAACCAGTCTTGGCTCTCTGCCCCCAGGCACAGTGCTGCTGGGACTCAGTGAGACAGATCCTTTTCCTCGTCTGGGGGAAGGAAGTCCGGTCAGATATGGGCAATGATTCTCAGAGAAGTGGAAACTTGAAAAAATATTCAATTATAAATGTTCGGATACTCTCCCCTCGTCTCCTCCTAAAGCTAGTCCTCTCACTGCCTTTTAGTTATCTCTGTCTCTCTGGACTTGCAGGGTCAATTTTGAGCCTGTCAGAGAAGTTTCTGAACCTTTCTATGTATCTTGTGAGGTAGGGGGAATATAATTGGGATGGGGAGGTCAGGGAACCCTATATCTACACTGAAAAGAAAATAAAAGAGAAGATTTAATAGAATGAGGGAGACGGCAAAGATGCAAAGCCATATGAAATGTGCCTTTGTGAGATTTCCTGCTGGAAGTAGATTATAAAGTGGGGACCCAGAGGTTTTCAGGGGCAGTGGCAGAGTATGAGGATATTGATATGAATTATGCATTAAATCCCTTGGACCTTCTTCAAGAAATGTCAGCAGAAGGTGGGATTGCTTTTAATTACTTTTTGATTATTGAACTATTTCTCTGATTGTGACACTGCCCAGAGAATAGACGATGTCAGGTCCCAGTTTATAACAGAAATTAAAGAAGAAATTAAGTCTAAAGGCAACAGAGAGATAGTGGGTCTTTCTACCCCTTCTTGAATCAGGATATCCCAGATGCCTGTGTCCCTAAGGACCCTGTGAAGTCCCCAAGGAGAACGATGACCTGAAACATGGTGAGGGGCTTCAGAAAATTCTCTGTGCAAATATTTATCTCCATAGTTCCATCCAGGACTCCACTGCTGACCACTAGATAGCAGGATTCATCACAACCATTATGACATACTCTGCTGTAGTCAGAGAGAAAAGACAAAAACAATTAATGCTGTGTCTACCAAGGGCCCAGTCCTAGGGTAAAGACAAGAATGGCATAAGGTTCTTAATAGCTGCAAGCACCCAGGAAGCTTACAGTCTTGCCACGGAGTCATGAGTAGGCACAACTGGGGACTAGAATGAGCCTGAGAATAAGGAAAGGCACATTCACTGGACATTTCAGAAAGGGCTTCTTGATGGCTCCTAATCCAGGTTACAAAGTATGTCTAAGAGCAGAGGCTGCAAGTCCTTGGGGCTCACACGTTGCCATGGGCTACAGGTACAGACCTGTTGGAAGTGGAGATTAACCTCCCTATTCCTGGTCAGGGTCCCCCATTTTCACTCTGCACCGGGAACTGAAAATTAAGTAGTTGACTCTAAAGTAATGTTCATATAAGGAAAATGAAGAAAGGGAGAGTTGCAGTCAGGAAAAAAGCATAGGACTAGCACGTTCTGAAGAGGAGTCACTTCTCTCCTCTGCGTTTATGAAGATTTGTACGTGTTCTCTCAGCTCAAGACAAGAACAATCAGAAAAGTATAATTGTTTCCTATGTAATTATGCTATTGATTGACTCCAGAACTGACTTGTGATTATTTTCATTCTTTTATCATTCTACCAGAGACACTGGAAAGTGAAAATACTCAATTATCCACCAGACTGTTTTGCCAGAGGTAGGCTGTGACAGTTCTGGCCAATGAGATATTATTAGAAGTGCCTGAGATTTGTGTTGCATCCAAAATCAAAAGGCAAAATCTCACTAGTAAGGCCTAGTCCTCACCCTTCTTCCTTTGAGGAACACTAACATAAGGTGGAAATGCTGTTCCTTACCCTTGAAACAGGAAACATAGGGGATAAGGAGTATGTGATAAGCAGGAAGGAACTGAGAGATACAAATGTCTTTAGTTCCTAATGGCGTCTTGGAACCACCATGGCGGTCTCAACTTTCCTATCCTTTAACTTCCTGCTTAATGAGATAAATAATGCTTTAAGTCATAATAATTGTCTATTATTTGCAACCAAATGAATTTATAACTAGGAACTCAATAGAAATGCCATATATCCCCTTTCTCATATGAATGAATCATCTTCCTACAGAGGCAAGTTCTTTCAATTCTCGTTACTCCTTCTACACCCCCTAATGACTCCCTAAATTTAGCGCAAAGTTTCCATTTTTCTTGGGTGATACATGATACCCAAAGTCTTATACTGATTGCCAGATGCTTCAAAAGGTATTCTCTGTAGTCTTTGAAATTATAAAAGCATTTTAGCCCCAAACTATCACTGGACCACATTCAAAATCCAGCTTGTGGTCTAGGTAAATAGCAAAATACTTATCCAGTATTTTGTATTTCCACAGTAAATAAGGGGATTTATCTTGGAGTAGAATGCATCCATTTATGACTGAATTCATGTGATTTAAAACAGCTGTTTGCAAATAATAAAATTACTTAAACTACTCTAAATCAATGCAAGTAAAAATTAACTTATTTTCTAAAGTTGCTTCTATTTATAGTGAGTCAAACTAATTTGTATTCTAGCACTGACCATATCAAATAAATTGTCTATACCTCAATGCTACTCTTTTAATCTGATTTTTGAAATGCGTTACCACATTATGAAATGTGATATTTGTTCATGATTTTGTGGGAGCCCAAGTGATCTGTGTCAGTTCAGATGCATTCAACTCTGTTGGGATGGAAACTACCATGTCTTGAGCCAATATTTATGAATATGCATTGTTTATTTATCAAAAATTCTGTAGGTTGGAAATTGCCAGATTGGTTTGTCAGTTCAGTGATGTGATAGGACACTGATTCTTTTTGTTTCCATTTCTTTAATTGCTTATTCTCTGCATGTTCTTTCATGTTTGTCACCTCATAGTAACATTATGGCTGCCACAGCTCCAGGCACGTTATCCCAGTCAAGCAGGAAGAGAAGCAGAGAAGGACTAAAAGTTACGTTCTTCTTACACAATTCTCCACTTAGTTAGATGGAATTAATTCCTAGATTCCCTCCAAAACTTCCTCTTTAGGAAATCATACAAGAATAATATCTGTGAAGAAAAGAGAAAAAAAAAAAGTATTGCTATTGGCTTAGACCCATCATGACGCACCCCTTGGGTTAGCTATGTTGCTATACAGATTCTTTTAGAATGGACCCTTCATTTTTCTGCCAATTGTAATGTTCTTCATTATGTTTTTATATCCTTACTAGAAGTTAAATATTATCAATAAGTTAATTGTTATCCATGTATTGGCCTGTAATTTATTTGTCTTTAAGTGAAGGATAGCCTTCGCCTTAACCTTAGCAACTCTGAAAGACTTTAGATGGTATAGAAATACAAAACCATATAATAAACAGTATACTTTTATGCATATGTTCATTCAATAAAAAAAAATTTACTTAATAGCTACTATGTGCAAACCTTTGTTCTAGATACTTAATATTTATCAGGGTAACGAGCCCTGCCCTGAGGTATCCTCTCTATGTTTCTGACCTCGGGCTTAGCCATATTATTTGTTTTAGCTAATGAAATGTCAGTGGAGGTAATGGATGCTACTTCCAAGCAGAAGCATCTGTTCTTTCCCCTCCATCAGGAGAAAGGCAATTCAGCGAGGACTACTTAGAATTAAGAAGACACTGAAGCAGAGCTGTAGTCAATCTGTAGAAATAAAATGTGGTAACATTTATAATTGATTGAGGTCACTTATGACTGAGCATGGCAGACTAAGGGGGTCGGTATTGTGAACAATACACAAGGTATATAGACACTGCATATTGTGGGGAAAAGGACAACAGTAATACAGAATGTGGAGACCGGTAGCAAGGTGGGGGGTGTTCAGGTAGCCATGTTAAGTGGGACAGGCAAAGCAGATCTCAATGAGGAGAGGAGAGTTGAATTTGCATTCTAGAAAAAGGCAATGGAATTTTGCTAAGAAGATATCCAAGGAAGGAGCATTCCAGGTGAAAGAGCCAGCTGGAAGAAAGGCCCTTAGATGAGAAGACGCTCAGAATGTTTGGGGAATATGACGAAGCAAGTAAGAAAGGGGAAGGTGGTAGGAAAGGAGTGAGAGGGGGAATCTGCAGATGGACAGGGCTTTAGAGTTCATGGAAAGGACTTTTACTCTGAGCTGGGTGGGAACCACTGCAAGGCTTTCCAGCAGAGGAATGAAGGCCACTAGCCTAAAATGTAAAAACATCACTGCTGTGTTGAGAATAAACTGTTAGGGGCAAAGGTGCCATGGGGAGACCAGCTCAGAGTCAATAGCAAAAATTCAGGCCCTAGGTGACAGTCAGTGACAGGCAGCCAGCTGAGGAGCTTGTAAGATAATGGTAAGATTCTGGTTTTATTTTGAAAACAGAGAAAGGCAGAGGAAACAGTGTGTGCTGATGAATTAAGGGTAGATGAAGAAGAGTGAAGACCGTGTCCTTCTGATAAAATGAAATGTGCTCCTGAACAAACAGCAATACCCTCATTCTGTGGGAGCAGGAGAGACACTCAGTTCCGTCCTGCCACCAACTTGGTGTGCCGGTCCGTGCTGCACCCCGGGTCTGTGAGGTACAAAATGTTACCATATCACCAGTGAAAAGTGTCCATAGTCACGATGATTTGTGAAATAGAAATGGAAATTAGGAGTTATCTAGGCCTGATAGATAAGAATCCGGGCATTCTTGCCGCAGTGGCTTTATTATGAATTGCATTCTTACATATTGTGCAGGGTGGATCTAAAGCCATTTGCTTTATTATTTTGTGAAACTTTTGTGCTAGTTTATGATAAGCTCTTTTGGCTTCAGTAAACTAAAAATACACTAAATTCATACTTAATGAATCATACTTAACTATTAATCATATTAATAGATAAATACCGAAATCAAGAACGTTGGTGATACATGTGGAACTTACACAAACTCTTGTTACATATCCCATCCTCCACGGGGATCATCGTAATACCACAGGCCACATGAAAACCAGAAGACACCAATATAATAAAGCGGCATCAGTGTCCACATCGAGTTTTAGCTGTTACTCAAAAACAGATTGTCACCAGGAAATGATTTAATATGCTCGGCTGCCAAATGTGGGTTTATATGTCACTAAATGAAGGATAACTTTTCCCTTAGATCAATGTTCATTATTTTAAATTACTTTTGCTCAGCTTCCATTTCAAGGTTTCTTGTGGTCTGATAGTTGAGGAACTTTGTGAATAATTAAGTGATGCTGTTGTTATGTGAGCATCATCAAATTCTTCAGATAGAAAATCAGTTAACTCAGGAATGGTTAGATTATTTTCTTCAAAGTGAAGCTCTTTAATTTTCATACTTTTGAAGGCAAAATTATTCGGATGTCATTATTCCGAATGCCATTTGGTAAAGTGCAACAATAAAGATAAAATTACTTGATATATGGTGAAAATCTGAATGCAAATTTTGAGAAATGTAGCATCACAATATTAAGAATAACTTCCTTATTCATTACGATCCTTGTGAAAGGCCAGACGTAGTGGCTCAGGTCTGTAACATAGCACTTTGGGAGGCTGAGGCAGGGGGATGGCTTGAGGCCAGGAGTTTGAGATTAGTCAGAGATCCTTTCTCTACAACAAATAATTTTTAAAATAAAATTAGCTGGACATGGTGGCACACTTCTAGTCCCAGCTACCCAGGAAACTGAGGCAGGATGTTTGCTTGAGCTCAGGAGTTGGAAGTTGCAGTGAGCTATGATCATGCCACTGTACACCAGCCTGGGCGCCAGAGTGAAACCCTGTTTAAAAAAAAAAAAAAACCCAAAACAAAAAAAAACCCAACTATTGTGAAATAGAAATATATCTAGAATTGATTCAGGCATACCTACCATAGCATTACTCTAAAAATCAAAATGGAAGTTGCCAAAATTTACAAATAATTTTTTATTTATACATAGAAAGATGAACTACAAAACTGATGTTTAATTTTTAGAAAACCAATAAGATTTCAGCAAGGCATGCATGCCATCTTTGATCCTGTGAAATGCTACCAAGTTGTTTAAAATGGTAATGAACTATTTAGAAGTGAATGCTAGAATTTGGGTTGATATTTGTTCAAACTAATTTGGGAATCTTTAATTGAAACATTCAAGAATTCTAGAGCCAAACCAAACTAAAACAAAACAACAATAACAAAAAGAAAACACCCCAGCTGCTAAAGATTTTAATGAGTTGCAGCTAATTGTTTAAAGTCTAAAAACAAACAAAAAAAAAGTTATTCAAATGTATTTGTATGAAGGCAATGAATAATAAAACAAAATAAGAGATGATAGGCCAAATAATATTCAAGATTTCATTTTGAAATTTGACAACTTCTACTCCAATATTCCCAACTTAGAAAAAAGTTTTCCATGAAGCTCCTATTTCTAATTTGATATATGCATATTCTATATTAGTGGAATGAAATTGGAAAATTTTATGATTTTTCAACATCTAAATGAATTTTTAAAACATTCAAAAGAATCATATGTAAGTTATCTGACAATATTTTCTTGTAAAATATTAATTAAAGAAAGGTTCTCTTGATGGAGGCAAACAGAAAGAACTTATGGAAGATTGGGGATGAATCATATATATACTTTAATGAAAAAAATAGAATTAAGCTATACTACAAATTAAATTTATTCGGAGATTTGGAGTTAGAGTTTTGGTTCAGTGGTAGGGCCCAAAGCTAGAATCTCTGCCTTGAGAACTAAGTAGGGAGGGAAGAATAACTATAGAGGTGGTGGGTGCTTTAAAAGTCTATAACTATAAAGCAAGTTGTGATGAGGAGGGGAGTGTCCAGAGAAAAATGTAATGTCATGAAGTTATTTTAAAGTTAGGTAACACTTGAGCACATTTAGTACAGATGGAAAGGATGCCCCAATAATGGAAGAGCTGAAGATGCAAGAGAAGGAATCCTCCCTCATTCGCAGAGTGAGACCCTGCAGAGCTGAGAAGGCAGGAGATCAAGCTCACGAGCAGAGAGATGAGTTTCTCCACTGAAATAGGAGGCAGGGAGAGGAGAAGTGCAGGTGCAAACAAGCTGCTTTGGTTGCACGGAGTTGGACAAGATGTATTAATAGGCTTCTATTTTCTCCTTGAAGTAGGAGGTTAGGACATATGCTGAGGGGTAAGAAGCAAACTGGCAGGAACATCAGTTTTAGGAGAAGGAAGAAGGTTAGAAATACTGTTGCAAAGAATGAGGGTTGTGACTAATTAGGAAAATCAACGGCAATATCCCTGAGGTCAGACATCATGAATTTAGGGTGCCTGGGCGCTCTTAGTCTGCTAGCGAGAGGCTCCCTCAGTGCTCAGCATTAAGAGTATCCATGTAAAGACAGCAGGCAGTTAAATTCAGTCCAAATTAGCTTTGTCCAGGTGGATGTTTTAGAAAGGCAGAGAAGTCGTATGACCAGCATGCTTTCAGTAAAGGCAGGTTAGGATAAATGCTGCGTGAATGCCAGACAATGACGTCTGCAAACGAGGAGAGAAGAAGCTAGTGAGTACTGGCTGCATTTGTCAAAAAAAAAAAAAAAACAGTGGACATTTTCTAAGAGTTGGGAAATGGCAGGGCATTCTAGGTAAAGAAAATTCATAGGTGATTGCTTAGGCATAAAGCAAGCATGATGCTCTTGAGATAGAGAAAAGAGTTGTAGAAATGGCAAATTATCAGTGAGAAAAAAAGATGAGCTATCTGTGACAGGTAAGTATGCACGAGTGTGGAATGTGTGTATGTGTGTACAAGTTTGGAGCCATTGGAAGCAAAGCAGTGATACCTTGTGGGAAGGAGTAATGAATAAGGGACACACACACATGCACACGACACACAACCCATCATTATCTCATATACACCCATCATTAACTCGTATTCTTTTATCCATATCAACACTGATGTGGACCCTGATGCCTTAATTTGGTTAACAATAAATGGATACCTAGGAGTATGAACACAACCGTGATTCCTATTCAGCTTATACAATTCTTCACCCACTAAAGGAAATTATGGAAACTCAATAGATTTCTCAGTTTCTCTAAAAGCTTGGTTTCTTTCAGTCAACAAATATGAAGTACCAGGTAGTGTCCTAGGTGCTGAGATAAGAGCATGAAACAAAACAGAAAGAAAGAAAAATCACTGCTCCCAACAAGTTCACCTTTTATTGAGAGATAAGAAAAAAAATAGAAATAAATATACGATACGCCATGATGTTTTGTGTTCTTAGGAAAAAATAAATAAAGGATGGAAGATAAATGGGGAGTGCCAAGGTCTGGGGGATGTTTAACATTTTTGAATTGGTGGTCAGCAAAGGTGTTGCTGTGAAGCTACTATTTGAAAGAAAGTTGAAACATGCAATGGAAGCCGTCATGGGATGATCCGAGGTGATTGTGCAGACTGTGGTTTTTACTCTAAAATGGTTCAATTGACAAATCATGTTTTGTTTTGTTTTTTCGTAGACATATTGACTGGTATGTGTTCAAGAGTAGAATAGTCAGCAATTGAGACCTAAGCAGGGTTGAGATTTTTGTCCTACGAATGTGATGACGACAGAAGTGCCCATGAGAATTGAAGAAACATCCTAGAACGTGAACATGTTTGCTCTTGGCAAGAGGCTAGGAAGAACGTGGCATAGGTGAGACACAGTGAAATAGTTATAGGGTTATTGAATTGTAGGTGCTAGTGTGGCAGGAGAGTTTTATTATTGCACTTGGAATTATTGAACCTTCCAGAACTGTCAGTGGTTTAACCGATTAGTCAAAGACTATAATTTTTGAACTCAAGTATTGTAACAATAAACGTCCTGATCTCACCATAAGAGATTCTAAAGTTGAATCATCTTTGGGTGACTCAGAATTCCTTTTTCCTATAAACAGAAGTTTAGAAAGAATGCCCTGATTTTGTTATATATTACCTCTTAAAGTTAGGGAACATCACATAAATTGAAGAAGGCATGGTTTGTCGTGGATAGTTTCAAAGTTGAGCAAGTTCAATCCATTATGTTTCTTAAATATTTGTAAACTCTGCCTCTTGAACACAGAATCACTATTTTCAGCCTTTCTGTATATGATCTCCTGTCAACACTTCTAGCTGTCCACCCCATATGAGTAGTAGACGTATTATTTTAAATGTTTTCAGGAAACAGGGCCCTGTCTATCCTTCATAAGATAAATGAGAAAAAATTGATATAAGCTTATGGGGTGATTACATAATAATGAAGAAGTTGGGAAGTGAAACAAGGATGAAATTCTTATTTTCTGCTTACAATGGTGCAAACTCATGTCCTCCTGGAATGGACATATAGAATCAGGCAAATCTGGGGCACAGCATTCTTTTTCTTTTGAATGAGCATATGGTAAAAAAATTTGTAAAAGAATCTAGGAATTAAAAGGCTGTTTTCTAGCAATTCTAGATACAAAAACTGGAGACATGTTAGGCAGAACTAAACCTTGGCTATTTTTTGCTGTGATTGTCACATCAAGACAAAACCCCACATCATTCCCTCTATATCATTTAATATCTACTTGAGGGACCATGAATAAAATTAAGAAGTAAATGTAAACGTTTAATCCATAATGGTTTGTAAGCCTTTTGTCATGGTGATAAAACCTGTGGTGTTTATGAATATTGTCATAGACTCTCAAACCACAGGTTTTAAAGGATGCCAGGTTGAAAAGTTAAAAGATGGAATTATATTATTGTAGCTTCTCAACAGTCAGACTAGAGAATTTGCTGCCACCAAACTTGATCAGAAGTTCCTAGAAATAAAGCTGTAGCAAACAGTTTCATACTCCTCATTTTCCCATTCATAGTTCTACTTTTTCCCTCTTTTTATGCAGACAAACTTGACTTTCCATTCTTGGGCATTACTTCAGAAAAATGCCGTTGCTAGGAAAGTTCCAAGTAAGTTGGGCTCAGATATAAGGTAAGGGATAGGAAAAATGCCAAGCAGATATAGTTTATTATCAGTGATCCTTCTTTCATCAAATTAAATCTCTATACTCTTTTAAATAACTAATAAAGTCAGATAAAGATTAAAAAAGAGAGTTTTTAAAATAATGGAAAATAGGCAAACAGGAAAGTGAACGCTTAGGGAGGGACACACATGAGGTGAGCTCCATCACTGATTCAGCTTTTTGCATGGGGGCAGTTTTAGGATTATAGGGCAGGGAAAGAAATAGTGCCCACTATTTCCCTTTCTGGAGGAGTTACAGTCCAGAGTCTGAGAAGCCTGAAGCAGCTAGAATTTACAAAGCAGAGCACCAGAGGAAAGAGAGCCATGCAGAAAGACTGCTCTGGAGGTGTGCAGAGCTTTCTCCCTGAGCCTTCAACTGAGTACTCAGCAACACATACATATGAGGAAACCAACAAGGTAGGGGCAAGAATTGCCAAAAGGATCTGGGAAACAGGCATCAGGATCTCCACAGGGCTAAAAATAATTTGATTTTCAAAAGGAGAATGAAAGGAGCCCTAAATACATAGGATATTTAAATAGGCTTCTCACAGTGGTAATGCCTCAATAGTAGGACAAATTAGTTCTAGACCAAACTGTTCCGGATCTGCTTAACAAAGCCTGAGAACAAACCTGGAGAGGACCCAACTGTTTCCAAGTGACTTAACTACATCCCAGAACAAAGCCCCCAAATGTTTAAAGAAATAGAAAAAAATTATTTACTCATAAACCAAAATTCACACTGTCTGGTATCCAGTAAAAGTTCCCTAATAATATGTACACTTATTATGCATCAATAAATGCAATAAATAAAAAATATTCTATGCACACACACACAAAAAAGCAGGAAAATAGAAACCATAGTACGGATACAAATTAATAACTAGTAATGTACCTTAGAAAGTAGATAGATGATGGAATTTATAGAGTGAAAAATATGCTGGCATTTAAAAATATACTTCTTGTGTGTGTAAATATCCTTGATGTGATCAGGAAAGTAATAGAAATTGAACAGGATAAAGAGACACTGTATAGACATGACACACACACATATACACAAATATATACACAGAGATAGCCACATTATACTTCATTTTTTTATTATTAAATCATTGCTGTGTATGATTTATGTGTACCCCATTAATGCAGTCATGTGGTACAATGTGCTTGTTTTATATACAATTTGAAATATTTTCATCAAACTGGTTAACATAGCCTTCATGGCATTTTCTTAGTTATCGCGTTAAGACATTTATATCCTACATTTAGTAAGTTTCACATGTACCCTTGTAAGATGCACCGTAGGTGTGGTCCCACCAATTACCCTCCCTCCACCCATCCTTCTCCTCCCCTCCCCTCCCTTTCCCCTTTCCCCATATTCTTGGGCTATAATTGGGTTATAGCTTTCATATGAAAGCTTTTCTTTTCTTTGCCATAGAATGAAAAGAAAATTTTGCTGAGCTAAATTAACATAGTGCCACCTAAATGGGGGTGAGAGAGCATGCTCAATGATTAGGAGACTCAATACTGTTACAGTATCTGTTCTCTCCAAATTTATCTGTAGATTCAGTGTAACCCCATGAAAATTTTGGCAATGTGTTTTTTAAAAAGTGACATTATAATATTTATATAAAAATGCAGAAAACAGAAGAGTTAAAGTAAATTTTAGACAGAAGAACAATGACTAAGTGCATACACAACACGATGTCATGACTTTTTATAAAGCTAAAATAATCAACAGAGCATAACATGGGTATCAAGTAGACATGTGGAGCAATGGAAGAGAAAAGAGACCAGAAATAGACGCAGACATGTATGATCAACTAGTTTTCAGCACAAGTACAAAGGGGAAAGGAATGGTATGTTAAAAACATGTTGCTAGAACAATTGGATGACCCTATGTAAAAATCAATCAATCTTATCTCTAATTTCATTATAGATAATAAAATTGTAACTGTTAAATCTATAAATATTTAGCAGATAGACACAGAAAAAATATTTGGGACTTGGAGTTGGGCAAATGGTTCCTAAATAATACAT
Source organism: Galagoides demidoff (assembly GCA_963574575.1). Lineage (NCBI taxonomy): Eukaryota > Metazoa > Chordata > Mammalia > Primates > Galagidae > Galagoides > Galagoides demidoff. The sequence goes on along the minus strand of CAUYQV010133257.1, from coordinate 17,994 downwards.
AAAAAACACAAACTATAAAAGAGAAAGTCAATAAATTGGACTTCATCTAATTAAAAACCTTTGCTCTTTGAGAAACACCGTCAGGAAGCCACAGTTAGGGAGAAACTGTTTGTACAACTTATGTGTGACCAAAGACCTGCATCTAGAAGATATATGGGATTCTCACAACTCAAAAATTGAGACAAAATATTCAATATGGAAGGGCGAAACATTGAACAAATACTTCCCTAAAAATATACATATATGGCCCAAATGAAACTCACACATAAAAGGATACTATACCTAAGAAAATGAAAATTTAAACCACAATATAATTAGACAGCCAATAGGATCTCTTTTGGGTCATGTGGTCTGGGTCACAGCTGTTCAACCTTGTTGTAACCCAGAAGCAGCCACATACCATACCTGTGCTTAAATCAACGAACGTAGCTGTGTTAAAATAAAACTTTATTTATGGACACTATAATCCGAATTTAATGTATTTTTTACATTTTCCAAAATATTATCTTTCTTTTAAATTTTTTCCCAACCACTTGAAAAAAAGAAAAAGCACTTCTAACTCACAGGCCACAGAGAAACAGATTGTAGGACAGATCTGGGCAGTAGAACATTGCTTTCCGGTCCCCAGCATAGAGCAACACTGCTTGTGGGAATTTAAAACAGTGCAAATCACTTTGAAAACAGCTTGTCAGTTTCCTCAAATGTTAAACATATACCTACCATATGATTCAGACATTTCACTCTTATGTGTTTATCCAAGAGAAGAAGAAGCATATGACCGCATTGAGACTTGGGCACGAATGTTTGTAGCAGCTTTATTTGACTAGCCCCAACTGGAAATAACGCAAATATCTATCAACCGGTGAATGGCTAAACAAACCGTGGTACGTCTATGCAATGGAATCTCATCTGTAACCAGAAATATGCTATCAATATGCACAACAACAACAACAACAACAAACTGCATCTTAAAATAACTATGCTAAATGGAAGGACCTGTTAAAAAGCATATATAGTATCATTTAATTTATAATGAATTCTACTTAATGGAAGATCATCTATAGAGAAAGAAAGAATAGCTGTCGCCTGGGAAGGTAAGAGAGATTGGTTACAAATGGCCACCAGGAAACTTGTGAGTGATAAAAATGTTCATTATGTTGATTGTGGTGTTGGTTTCAGAAGTGAATACACATGACAGACCCCTCAAATTGTATAACTGAACCACAATAATTATATTCTATGTCAAGTGCAACTTAATAACATTGTAGGAAACAAACCAGTCCTTGGATAAAATTTTATAAATTTTTTTTATTCTATTTTAAATTTTCGTTTATGGTTGCCTATCTGGGACAATTGCTTTTTAAACCTATTTTCTCATTATAGACCAGTAGGCTTTAACCTCTTCAATATAGCACCAGTCTTTAGCAGGTGAATAGAGAATCTAGGGGAGTGAAGCAGAGAGTTAGCGCTCATAATATCTGAATGAAGGAAGAAATATGTTGTAGGAGAAATAGATATACCATGAAACATTTACTTTTCAAATTACATATAAAACCAGTCATCTGGGGCAATAAGAATTTAGAATGGTTTCCCTTTTTTTCCAGTTTTAAGGTCACTTTTGGTTTTCCCGAGTCTTAAAATTGAAAATGAGACAAGTTTGTTGTTAATTATGCCAACTGGTGGGTTGAGAATGAAGCATATAAATTACAGCACTAAAAATTCTAAGTGCTAACTGAGAATTTAGAGATAATGTAGCCCAGCTCCTTCATTCTGAAGAACAGAAAAGTGAAGTACAGAGGGGTAGAGTGCCGTTGTTAACACCTTTTAACCAGTTTCTGTTGTGCACCAATCGGATATCAACCAAGGTACTGCAGATAGTAAACAAGCTATTTAGCTATTTTAATAAGAAAAATATGAGATTATATCAACGATCTTAATGATCAGAGAACTGTTGCCCTAGCTGCTCTCCTTTCATATATATGGACCGAAACTGTGAACACGTGCCCGTATGCACCATCCTGCATAAAGTGAGTTTTGTTACAGTGGATGGTGTAGATTTCCTAACAGATTTCATTTAAAATAATTTGATATACTTTATACACATTGGTCAAGAAATGTTTGACCAATCTATGATAAAGTACCATATTGCTTCTAAAAATCAATAAGAACAGTTTAGAGTTTAATCTTGAGAAATACATTTGGTGTGAAAAGATAACGTAGTGCTTTCTGTTATACTTAGGATGCAGTTTATATTCAGCCCTGATTAAAAGGTTAAACTAAGTTCAAACACTATTGCTTTCATTTTTATTGGGGAACCCCAAATGGGAAACTCTGAAGCCCAAATTGATTCACAAAGCCCTATTATTCTCGAGTAGTTTTGCTTGTTGAACACAGAACCAGCACGGCATTACTTCACAAACAAAAGCTTTGCAAGGTTATCTTTTTTGTCTGATTTGCCTGGTGGCTCCCTTGTCTCCTAAGCTTGCATTACACATTCTGAATAGGACCCTGTGAACGTAGTTAAGGGTCACACATGCAGTATAGAGAGTAGGGGGATGAGGAATTAATTTCTCAGTTTTTCTTCCCTGGGCTACAGATTGGTTTGCAAGTTACCATTCAATTCAGCAACACAGAGCTCAGAGGAAAAGACCAAACTGCTACAGCTGCTCTGCATTATAAAAGCAGGAGAGAGAAAGAGGGAGAGAAAGATTAGATTTTATTTGCACACAAAATGAACATCCACAGTCTGCACACTCTGTTTGGGAATAGCTCTGTGTTTGGGGTTATGTAGGGTTTTTTAATCGCTTTTTTTCCTTTTCCTCCCAAGTTCTATTCAGTTTAGAACATCATTAAAACTCAGACAGAGTACCCTTCTGGGCCCCATTCATGCAAATTGTGGACTATTCAAAAAGAAGAACATAAAGGTGATACCAAATGGCTGGGAAATTACACTCTGAGGGTGATAATTAATGACATGAAGGAATTTGGGGAGAAGGATTAAACCATGCCCGCACTGAGCCACTATCACAAACATTTGGACTCCAAAATGTGGCTTTACTGTGCAGTACCTATGACACTCAGAAGATTAAAATTAAAATGTGTTTAAAGATGAAAAAGGTCAAGTAGGTGGTCCTATCCACTAACTGAGAACGTCTCAGGCGTTCAGACGGGAAAGACTTTGATAACAGACATTAATCATTTCCTCATATAGAACAGGACAAACTTAGGGGAGTTTGTCATACTTATTATACTTACCATTTTGTTCTATCCATAGCCAATTTGATAGGCTTCTAGAAAACCAAATAAAACTAACCTAGTCTCTTCTACATGATTAAATTCACTGGTTGGTGCAAATATGTTTACAGCATCTCAATACCAAATTAATAGTGCCACCTTAACATGTAAAGCTCCACCTTAACATTCAACTCTATTGTAGAATGTTAATTGCAATCTTACAGGTTCTGTCCTAGGAATGGTATTACCTCTCTGGCCTCTTCTCCCAATTGTTAATCAGTGAAAACTAGATTTAGTTCCCTCCTTCCTACAGTGTACCCAGTTCCTCCCATTTTATCTCAAATAAGGTACCACAGGGATCCAAGTGGGAATCTTTTCTTGTCCCCCACACTCTCCCATCAACTTGTACGCTGTCCTCCTCCGCATCTGCCTGCTCAAGATAGACTTGAGGACATACATCTATTCCCTTCCTCCTCAAGAAGGAAATTACAGAAACAGTATTTGCAAATAGAAAGAAACTATAAAGCTCTAAAGAAGGGGCCAGGAAAGGGAGGAGCAAAAATGAAGCCATAAAAAGAAACCACAAAAGAGGAGCAATTTTGAGGACTTACTGGAAGAAAGACAATGAGATTTGAAATGATGAAGAAAACAGAGAAAGCTGGGTATTATGGCGGGCATCTGTAGTCTCAGCTACTCGGGAGGCTGAGGCAAGAGAATCGCCTAAGCCCAGGAGTTGGAGGTTGCTGTGAGCTGTGACATTACAGCACTCTACCGAGGGCGATAAAGTGAGACTCTGTTTCTACAAAAGAAAAAAAAGAAAGAAAGAGAGAAAAAAAAAGAAAACAGAGAAACCTTCGGAAAAGACTGTAAACATATGGGTGAGTGATCCTGCCACCCGGAAAAGCTCCAAAAACTAAAACACAACAGTGCACTATGGTTGAATAAGAATTTTTATAAATTAAAATTATGTTGATTTTTAAATCCAACATATAGACAAAACAATTAAATGGGAAGAGCAAGAAGGAGTTTCTAACCAAAAGATAAAATTGAGGAAATGTCCATTAAAAAAAGAAGGAGCCAGGAAAAAGAAAATTAAGATGCATAAATGTTAGATCTAGGAAATTAAGTATCATTCCAGTAAGAATTATAGAAAGAGGAAAAAATAAGGGAGAGGAAAAGGCAATCATATTACATAAATACAAAATAATTTCCTTGATTGGAAGAATAATAACAGCCTTCTGATTGAGCAAAATCATCAAGTACAAGTAGAAAAAAATTCATAAATCCACATTTGTACAGATCCTGGTGAAATTCAGAATTTAGAGTTGAAGAGAAAATGCTCAAAACATCTAGAGGTGAGGGGGTGGATTCCCCACTAAAGAACAAGAATTACATCACCACTAGACTCCAGATTAAGCAATTTTCAATGCCAGCAGGCAATGGAACAAAGTCTTCAGTATTAGGGAAAAAAAATAAAACTTATTTCATTATTACCAATCCTTTAATTTCTGAGTAGGTATATAGTGGATATGAGAGAAAACTAACTGCTTATTTTCATTTTAGACCAGATTAGCCAGATAGCCCATAGGCCGAATTCAGCCTGCTGCCTGTTCTTGTATGATCTGAGATTGAATTGGCCATAGACAATATGCAAACAAATGAGCAGGGAATAAGCTTTTCTTGTGTGTATATATTGAGATTTAAATTTTCACATTGAAAACTACATGAAATTCACATTGAAAATTACATAAAATTCACATTGAAAACTATGTGAAATTCAAATTTCAGTGTATGCAAGTTATATTTGAACATGGTCTTGCTCATTTGTTGACAGAGTTTCTATGGCTGATTTTGCACGACCCCAGTTGAGTTGTGGCAGAGACCATATATAACTTAGTTACTCTCTGGTCCTTTTCAGAGTCATACTATTTAAAATCCTTTATTGTTTGACCATATTGAGGTTAGTCTCTTCTCCCTTCTCCCCAGAATATACAGTGCCATGTTCCATTTCCTCAGGGCTGCCCACATCTTTCTAGGTAACAGAAGAAGCAATGAACAGTAGCGGGACTCAGATAAATGAAATGATAATGGAATCCAAGCTCAAAGGAACTCCACAATCAAATGCGAAATCAAAATGAAGACATTTGGGGGAATGTGTGGACTTACAAATTACACAGCCTCTCAGGGAAGCCTTCCAAAATAGTGAAAGAGAATAGGTGATGTGATAAGTGAGAAACAAGGGCAGCAGACTATGACTTGGATAGAACAAAAAGAACAAAAAGGAAATAGAAGGGAATCCATTTTACCTTGGTACACAAAACATTCTCATTTGTGCAGAGATTTAATGGCACAATTATACAGAAGGACCTCAGTAAGCTGACCACCCAAGGGCTGTAACAACCTGGTCATGATAGAGAGGTGGTCAACATAAGGAAGTAGGCCTACTGTACTGATGAGTACATGTGGTGCTTGTACAGTCTATGAAAATTGGGTCAAATTAAGGAGGTAGCCATTGTAGGGAGGTGGTCAACTATGGAGGTTCTACTGGATTTACTTTTCTATATCAGTTCAGTAATAATACATATAGAGTGAATAATATTTACATAATAATAAACGAATATTGCTTTTATTCTGTTCAAAGTATTATGCTTAACCTGGAGACAAAGAAAACACAGTAATTACTTATAGGTCAGAATGAAAATTTGATATAACTAGGAAGTGAAACTTTAATAATACAGTTAAAAATCATAGGTAAAAAGAAGGGTTACAGTGCTAAAATTGTCATATTTTTAGTTCATGACTGTCTGAAGTTGGTCAAGAAATAGAAGTTAAAAGAGTAGCTACCAAAAATATTAGTTGTGGTTACTGCTAGAAGATATGAAGAAAGCCTTTTCTTTTTAATTATTTTAGACACTTTATTGTTTGATTTTATGTACCATGTTCAGGATGGCAAATACCTAATCTCATTCTCATTTTCTCAGGGTTACTTAATATTTTGCTGGGGGATAATGGTAAGAACAAACATATCATCACACATCAGCAGGGATCAAACCAATAAATTAAAAGGTAACATAAGTACAGCGAAAATAATGTCTTTACAACTTCCTCATAGGCTGGAGCTGGGAATGGGTTTGTAAGCTCAGTGATGGCCTACAGCAGTGGTTCTCAATCTTCCTAATGCCACCACCCTTTAATACAGTTCCTGTGGGTCACGACCCATAAGTTGAGAACCACTGGTCTACGGGATACCTTTGGGATGGGGAGACATGTCTGGTCTGAGTGACATTTTGGAGTCCTACAATGTATCCTGTATGTAGGGGCAGATCGCTTTGACCCAGGGCTATTGTTGAGACTCAGAAAATGATACCCCAAATATGGCTCTTTGGCCTGCTGAGTACTTCAAACTGAAAGGCAGTGCGAGGGCCTCAGAAGCAAAGTCTCTTTTCTAACCTCTTGCCTTTCTTTCCCCTGCTTCCCTTTCTGCCCCAAGGTAGGCCCAGAAACTAGAATTTCTTTTACACAAAGAGGGTCTCAGAAACTGAACCCACCTCCCCTAAATACAGAAATATTACTGTAACCTTCCCTCACCTCTCTAAGAGTTGGCCATAAAGAAACTCTCTGACCTATCCTGCCATATACCTGGGAGCCCTGCCTCATATGGGGGAGCAATGTCACACACACAGACAGGCCCAGAAGGCCTTGTCCTTGCTTGATGCAACCCCCATTACTATTAGATCATTCTCTTCTATTTGATTACATTGCTGTCCATTTTTCCTCAAACCTAAACATAAAAATAGAAAGTTTTCCCTGAGGTTTTGGATCTTCATTTCTGAAGATTTCTGAGTCACCAAAAAAAAAACACAACAACTTTGATAAATAAACTTGTTACACTTTTCTCTTGTTAACCTATTATTATAGGAGTGCCAGCCATGACCCTTGTGATGCTGAGGAATAGTATCACGCCTTTCTGCCCTTATGCCATTCCATGGCCAAAGAATGACAAAAAAAATAATTGATGGGAAGCAGAATACACTTGAGTCAAAGTATGATTATATCTGGGTTAAGCCAAATTAAATTCTGGTTGCCCAGATGGCCATGTAGATAAATGGATGATGGCCATTGATTCTGAGGGAAGAAGTGAAACTGGGTCAGTTGTAAAACTCTGATTTGGAGAATTTAGGTCACTAGGTAATGGCCTCTGGACCCTCACTTCTTCCAAATGTTCTGTAGCCAGCCAGGGATGACATAAATAACTTACCTTTGGTCACTGACGAGGCTCCTTATCTTGAAATCAAGATCTCTCCTTACTGGGGCACATCAGGCTGAAGTCACACACCATCCTACTGAGCCCAGGGAAACAGCTCACTCAGCACAGAAAAAGTACACCCAGCAGGCTTCCTCCCTCCAAGTGTTTTTCTCTTGACTAAAGCAACAGGAAAAGAAAGGAGAATACCAACCAAATAAACAAAAAGTTCAAGCAAGTGTCTTTTGCAGATGAATTACCAGGAGAGCAAGACTGATCTTCATGGCTACTCTCCTCCAGCCTTGTCATTTCTCGTCCTCACCCAAATCCATGGGTTAGGAATCTATCCTGCAGGATTCATGCTTTGTTTACCGTCCATGCCTTGGAACAATTACAGGAGAAAGTCTAAATCCTTGAGGGGATATTTCCCTTGCTTGTTTTTATGGACTTTGGCCTTGCTGTATTTTAAAAGTCATTTTTGTTTCCAATTATCAAGGCTACTGACTTACTGAATTCTACTTCCTCCTGATTTTTCCCCACTTCCTCTTCTTCCCTTGAGCAGTTTTTTGTGCTTTAGGAATAAAGTTCTGAATCTTTCTCTCACCTCTTCACTCCAGTTAGCTTCCCCCTGCTGGTCCCAACTGCTAATCGGACCATTTCTCCGCACTAAATTACAGAATTATCCTGAGGCAACGCAACTTTAACATGAAGGTTTCTTTGCAGTTCAAAAGTATTCTAGGCACTAGGTGAATGCCTAGTGAGAGTTTGTTCCCAAATGTACACAGCAGTTTTCTTTGGGGTTTAATTTTGAAAGCAAAAGATAAAGAGACATGGCTCCACCGACGTGTTTTCCCTTCCTTTGCTTGGTCTTTATCAGTTATTCAAGGTCATCCTCTGATATCCACAACATTAGAGTCGCTCTAAGTCTTCCTCTGTTAACAATGGCTCTTAAGACGCCCACTCCTTAGCTTTGCAGGGTCTCTCTCTAGCCTTCTATGAGTGTAAAAACAACTAGGCAGCCTTGCATTTTTTTTTCTCCATCTCTTAGCTTTTTTCCTGAATCTCTGCTGAATTATATTTGAATAATTCATCCAACTCAATTTTTACTAAGTGACTAATGTGCTAATTAAAAGAAGAGTCATTTTAAGGTTGGATTGGGTGCTCATTACTAAACATCACTGTAAAATATTCACATTATATATGGGAATTCGGGGAGAGATACAGAAAGGACAGACACATGTAAGTATGTTATTATCTTTTCAGAACCATGACCAGAATCACCATTTTTTCTGATTCTGGAAGTGTTTATGTTATAAATTCTGGGTTCTGCCATTTCTTACTGGGTAAAAACGCATTTAGGTAATAGATGATACAATTTGAAACAAAAATACCCCCAAACTGCATGTCGGCCTAATTTGCTCAAGGGTCTTAATAACAATTGGATTCAGTAAACAAGGCTCTCTTAATTCCAGGAAAGCCCCTTCATTTCTCAAGCCATGCTTTGTATGTATCAACATATTTCTGCCCTTTATTGTGCCTTAATATATATACATCAAGACACACACAATTGTAGCCATTATGCCATTTCTGTCTGACAAGGAAATGAAATTGTAGTAACAATTGTTTAAAGATTCTATGTGACATTCTTCAGGCAAATGACCTCTTTCGACCAGAGGACTTTCCCTAAAAGTCCTGGCCTAAAAGTTTTCAAAAGCATATTTGAAACCCTCCGTAAGTCATATACACTGACTTCACAGATAGTCTTGATTAGACCTCCTATCTAAAAGTGTAATCAAACCTTGATCAACAGAAATGTTTGAAGAATGGGACGTTCTGACTAATTGAATTCTGTAATAAAAAGACACCTCTTTTTGTTTCGATTCTTCCTAATAAAAATCTTTTTCAAATACATGGTCCCTTTTTCCTTAATATCACAATGATTAGAAGTGCATTTTTCTTTGATAGCTAAAATTATGGAATCATTGTGAACATCGAGGATTACTACAAATTCTTATAGATGAACAAAATTGAGATTGTATTATGCTATACAATGTGGCCATAAAGTTCATGTGTATACTGCAAGATATGGATTTCATAAATTCTCCGAGTTTATTAATCTAGTGTTTTGCTACTTTCCCCTTAGAGTATACCTTATATCGAAAATTGGACTGGGTTATGTATTGGTCATGATTTACTGTGTACTACTCTCAGAAATTAGTAATGGACTCCTTCTCTCCTGATAAGCCATTCCTAGGAGACAAGAAAAACATTTAGGGAAACACACAAAGATGCCTTGATTGGCATTAGGTGGAGATACATTTCAGTGTTTAAAAATGTGGGAAATAAAAGTATTAATATGCAGGTAGATCCTTCACACAGTATGTTACTGAAGGTTCAGCATTTGTCCCCAAAGTTGCATCAGACGAATGAGACAAGTGGTTTGAGGACAAGGTAAGAGAGGCTTATTAATTTGCCAGCAGATAATGAGGCCGTCAGACTCCCATCTCAAAGTATGAGAATCCTGCTTCTGGGCAGAAGTAAAGAGCTTTTAAAGGGGATACTTATGATTAATCCCATCTTTAGCTAAGACAATTTTGTGACCTCCAATTCATCCCATCTTCATCTAAGACTATCTCAGGAACCCTCCCCCCTCCCACAAACAACTTCCTTGAACCATCTCCTGTGGCACAAAGAACAAAAAAGACATGTCTTTGCCACTCCCAACCACTGGCCTGAGACTGTGATATAGATTTTAGTTTTCAAAAGGGTAAGATTTTCTGAAGAAACCAAAAATATATTTTTTTTCCTTTTCCAAACCATTTTCTCTGTAACAAGTAGACATAAAATAGCTAATAGTGAAGTTTCTCATGTCTTAAGTTGGGGGTAAAAGGTAAAATAAGTGTAATTTAGAATTCTGCAGGACCCCATGGGAAGCATCATGGCATCTAGGACTTTGGTGCAGAGGGCTTCTTTTTCAAGATTAGCATTAACCTGGGAGCTGCTTTCTCTCAGCCAACCCCCCAGAGGAATCTGTAACTCGTCCCACTCTAATGGAGATCATAGACATACCCACACACAGTGCTGAACTAAATTAGACAGATAGCACTCACATCCAGATTCACAGATATGAAGAAAAGGATTTTGCAAGGAAAGAAGACCTTCTTGGAAATGAAAGAAAAGAACTCTGACCACTGAGACATTCCAAACACAGAGACTGAGTAAGCCTGTGACTATCATGAAAAATTACTACCCAGTACAAGAAAGCAAGGAGAATAAAAAGTAGAATATTAAAAGATATAGGGCAGGAAAACCCAGCACTACAAAACCAGGGTAGCAAGAAATGAATGAAGCTCCGAGTAAGGGCAGAGTTATGCTCTTTGGTCCCAAGTGACTAAGGGGTTCCACCAATTCTTCTGTGAGGACACTTTAGAAGACACTCAGGTGGAGTGGGAAGACTGAGGCATGGGTTCTGGTCTATGCCTAGGCCTTTCTAATTGGGTGATCTTTAAGGAGTTATTTGGCCTCAGTTTTACATAAAAACAAGGGTCCAAATAAAGCTACCTCTCACTTGATATTGTTGTTTCAGGATGAAATCACACATATATAGAATGAAGTACTCTAAGTATATTTCCTATGGGGCTGCTGCTTCTGTAAGGAAGTAGATGGGGGAATAAAATACAAAGAAAGGATAAAGGGGGATGTGGCCGTCTCTGGCTTGGAGATGGGGCAGGGCTCCCGCACTGGGAAAGAACCTTTGCCCTGGGTTCTGAGGTATGAGTAGGAGTCTACTAGCGTGAAAAAAAATAATTTCGAAGAGGAGAGGTAGGAGTGTACTTGTAAACAGACAACAATAACAAAAGCAAGAATGATAAAAAGAATAAGGCCCAGGTGTCAAGAAAGTAATTACTCATCTAGGAATTCCTAAGATATTTTAGAAAGAAATTTTACAGAAATTATTTCATTTAATATTCATAGCAGCTTTGATGAAGGCGGTTAACAGTTTTTAACAAATGGTAAAGCTATGACTCAGAAAAAATATTTTTTGAGACAAAATACTTATTAATAGGCTGGGCGTAATGGCTCATGCCTATAATCCTAGCACTCTGGGAGGCCAGGGTGGGTGGATTGCCTGAGCTCACAGGTTCGAGACCAACCTGAGCCAGAGTGAGACCTTGTCTCAAAAGAAAAAAAAAAATAGCTGGGTGTTGTGGTGGGAGCCTATAGTACACCTACTTGGGAGGCTGAGGCAAGAGAATCGCTGAAGCCAAAGTTTGAGGTTGCTGTGAGCTATAATGCCATGGTAGTCTACCAAGGGTGATGAAGTGAGACTCTGTCTAAAAAAAAAAAAAAAAATGTATTTTTTTAGGGTTTTTTTTTAATTAATTGATAGCTGTATACATTAATGCAAACATGGGGTACATTGTACTGTTTTCATATACAATTTGAAATACTTTCATCAAGCTGGTTAACATAAATATTCATGTCATTTGCTTAGTCATTGTATCAAAAAAATTATATTCTAGTTCTAGAAAAGTTCACTTGTACCCTTGTTAAACAGATATATAGGTGATCTTTCCGGTCACCCTCCCACCACCCATCCGCCCTTCTCCCATTCCCTTCCCCACCCCCTCCCCAAGAATTTTTGATGCACCTCTGAACCTTACATAGGTCAGTGAAGGGCAGAGACCAGTTTGTTTGAAGCAGTAGAGGCAGCATTGTTTAGATCTACAGCTTGTCAGAGAGTTCCCTCTCATGTCTCAGATTATGGTAGAGACACAGATGTTCACTAAAGCCTCTAAAGCCATGTACCATACAGAACCCTAATGAGCACCAACTCTGAATGGGTTAAAGATCAGTTCGAGGTTAAGATGTTAACATCCAGAGTTCAAAGCTAAGTACAAGTGAAATATAAACAAAATCATTCAGGGATTAGTCCAAAAGTAACCCTGGGCAATGGCGGCAAACATAGGTGGCGTATAGGTTTGGCTTCTGTGGGTTCGCACACATATTTGGTGTGTGGAACAATCAGGCATGTGGAGTTCCAAGGAGGAGACTAAAGTAATTACTAGGAGTGTAATGACTGGAATACATAAATAAACCTCGAGTGAATGACTTACTAGTTGCCAAATTTTAAGAATCATACAGAATGCTTAGCGATAGAAAGAATCTTAACTATCATCCGATTCAACGCCCACGTTTTACATCTGAGAAAGCTCATTTGCTAAGGAGTCAAATAATGGGAAACCTGCAATAAAACCCCAGGCCGCCTCTTTCCTAATCCAACGCTCTGTTGTACCGCAGTAGGAGTCAGGGATTACAGTTTATTTGCTGCTTAGATCTGCCAAAGTGTTCTACATGCAAATACATCCCTATTTCTTTCCCAACTCCCACCCTTGTATTTCCAAAGGAATACAGAGAGGAGAAGGTCAAAATGGAGATGAGGAGACGCTAGCAAAGAAACAGCAAAAGATCCATCTGATTGAAATTATTCAGAAATCTTTGAAGTCTTGAACCACATCTCTGATGAATTGGTCCTTGCTATCTCCCAACAGGCCTCTACCTTATTTATTATTATTTTCTCGAATGTTCATAACTTTAGCCATCGAAATTCTACTCCTCAGATTTTCTCTGTTCTCTGGCTGAGGACGTGGTTGAATAATGCTCTGTCTCAGTCTCACGGATAAAATTATCACAAATTTCTTTACCAATTTAGGATAAGAAATGTACTCTATGCAGTGATGTGCTTATAAGATGTGGAATGGTCTCAATTCTCTTTCTGGCAGTGCTTATTCCATTGCTGTTTTAAGTAGACTAGAACAGATTTAAAATGTGTTTAAAGAATGAGGTGTGCAAATATGAAGTGTAAACATGAATGTCTTTTAATATTTCATATTGAAGTCAATGGAGGAAAACCTGCTACTTGGAATAAAAAGGGAGATATATCAATTAGACACAGGAATGACACCAGGAACATACGGAGAACAAATTAAAGCTAGCAAAGGGGAGTCAAAGAAAACCAGGGCCTTTTACAAGTACTGCAGCGAAAAAAGAAGTACCAGAGAGAAAATAGGTCCACTAATAAATGAAGAGCATGAAATTAATGATGAGTCTAAAATGGTAGAGATAATGAACTCATTTGTAAAATCGGTTTTTAACAAGAAAAATGGAAATAGGAAGTTTGAACAATTAAGAAGGAATGAAAACCTTGCAAAAATAGTTGTTGACAAACAGGAAAGAAAAGGCCAATTCTATTTTGGGCTGGATCAAAAGAATTATGTCACGACAATGAAAGAAATTACTATGTCAGTGATAATGTACCTAAAATCTGGTGCTCAGTGTGTGGCCATCTTGATCCATTTTATTCTCATATCCACAACTGGGTGTGAAGTGGCAAGAACTGGAACCACCACTTGGCAGGCTTATGCACGTGCAAAAGAGAGTAGATAACCATGAGGAAAAGAGTAGAAAAAGGAAACGTTTCTGTGAGTTGTTTCTACCCTCTGGGCAGTATTGGTGGCATGGTGCCCTATGAGTAGCTGAAAATATGTTTTGCATATAAAATGTACAGTTTTGAAGAAAGCTGATTGACAAGTCTACACAGGACAACAGAAAACAAGGTAGGATGACCTCATGACAGTTACCTTGTCAGCTCTGTGATTTCCTGCTTTCTATTTGTTGACGGGTAACAGAGAAGTTACATAACTGTGAAAAATACAGAGGGAAAAATACAATCACTGACTTACTATGGTTCAAAATGATTTTCCAGCGTTATGATGGTGTGAAAGTGATAATGCATCCAAAAGAAACCACGCTTTCAATTCTCAATTATGGCATTTTTCTGGCTCGTAGTATGCGGCAAAATACACTCGTGATGTTGGGCAGTGACAGCAAGCTCTACTCCTATTCAGCCACGTGATCCTGAGGGTAAAACACTAACACTCTACAGAATCCTGTGATGCCAGATGATTTTTCCTAATGGTAGGCTAAGGTATGTGTTCCGAGCACTTTTAAGGTAGACTAGACTAAGCTAGGATGTTTGGTGTGTTAGGTGTACTAATGCATTTTTGACTTACGGCATTTCAACTGGCAATGGGTTTATGGGGATTAACCCCATCATTACTCAATAATCTGATCTGTGATTGATATCTCTGCATTATCAAAGCTTCATTACCTTTTCCTACGATTCTCTTTCTCAAACTTTAATACCATGCATGAGGCTACAGACTCCCATAAAAGAGCAACAGAAGAAGTGAAGGATCTCGTGGAGCATGGGGGTGATACCCAGAGAGCGCAGGCCACCTCAATGGCCTTACTTCTTCCTCCCACCAGATATTTTTGGACAAGTATTTTTCTCTCCAAATCACACATCAGGTGACATAACCAACACTGACAGGAACAGAAGATATGCTATTTAGCAATTAAACATGTTGGTAATTTTTAGCTGACAGATTTAACAAGTGTTTACTAAGAATGTATTCTATGCCAAGGAAGATGTGGAAAGGGATGGCTGAGATTTAAGGTATAGTAAGAGAGGTAAAAAAAAAAAAAAAGTCAGCCCCTTCTGTTTCCTGAGGTCAGGAGCCTTCCACGCCGAGGACACACCAAGTGGAAATAGCAAGTTTCTTAGGACAGGAATGAGCCTGGTGAGCCTCAGGACTTTACAGAATGACACTGTGGTTGTGTCATGTTAAAAGTGAGTGCGGAGAATGCTTCTGAGTGCGGAGGGAGAGGTGGGCATGGAACTTCTCAGGCAGAAATGGATAAACCATGATAGAGAGTGTAGGTCACATGCTGACTGTCATGGGAAACATTGAAATATTCTAAAGTAAATCACGTTGATATTGTTTACAGGTTTAAACTTTAGTTTCATTTAAATAAATAAGAATGGCTGCCTTGTAATTTGAGGGCAAAAAAAAAATGAGTAAAATATTTGGATTAAAATTGAAAAACATAACAATGTCAGTTGAAAAATTAGGAATGATTACATGTTAGAGAAACCCTGTTTGGGGCATATGGGATAGTACCCAAGAGAACGGTAGAAAATGTTGAAAGGGTCTTGGGTGGAGGGCTGAAACCATAAATGTACCTCAGCTCAAAGTGAAAACACTTCCCTGGGGTGGTAAATGGTCAGTCATAGTCGTTGAAGAAGTAAATGGGTTTTAAGAGAAAAGAACAGGGCCTGTTATACAAAACACAATACTAGCCCTCCTTCTAGGAAGAACTGATTTAGTTCTTTCTGTATTTGCCATTTTCAATCTCAGAATTATTCCTCTATTAAATAAACAAATGAAAGAATCTCAACAGAAAACTGAATGTTGGACTATTCCGAATAATTCTCAAGCAGAGTGCTTTTCACATGGAATCTGAGAAAAGCCAGTATTCTGGGAAAAATACAAGGTGATATGGAGAACCAAAGTGACAAACTTTGTCTTCTGGATTAAGCTCAGATTCACCAGTTGCAAGCTTATTTATTTATTTATTTAATTTGAGACAGAGTCTCAAGCTGTTGCCCTGGGTAGAGGGCTGTGGCATCGTAGTTCACAGCAATCTCCAACTTGGGCTCAAGAAATCCTCTTGCCTCAGTTTTTCTACTTTTAGTAGAAACAGGGCCTCTACTAAAAGGCTGGTCTTGAACTCGTGAACTCAAGCAATCCACCTTCCTTGGCCTCCCAGAGTGCTAGGATTACAGTCATGAGCCACTGCGCCCAGCCTGCAAGCTCTTTTGGGGGCCATTTTACAGAAAATTCTGCAGAGACACAGGAATAAACCATCATTAGACAGAAGACAAACAATAGAACCTCTGTCAGTTGACCGCCCAAGGGACTATAACAAACTGGTCAACATTTAAATGTGGTCAACACAAGGAACTAGGCTACTGTGCTAGGTTACCTGTGGTGCATGTCTGGTCTATGAAAATTAGGTCAACTTAAGGTGGTGGTCAATGTAGGGAGGCCAATGGTGGAGAGTCTAAAGTACCAAACACGCTGAGAATCAGACTGGCTGGAACGCCAAAACAATGCATGTATTGAAAAATACTAATGAGGTAAATAAAAATGGTCAGAATCAGAGAGGAGCCAGACTATTAAAAATGAGAGAATTATAGAAACACTGAGGTAAGTAGAGAAAACAAGAGAGATGGAAGAGAAGAGGGAATGAACAGAAAGAGAGAGGTGTGGTTTCTACAATGGACAAGAAAACAAACTGCTTAAGATTCTGTTCCTTTAGGTTCTGCTTTAGAGGAACCACGTTGCAAGGATAATGCCTGGCTTCTGCAGGCTGAGTTAAAAGGCTGTTGCCACATGTATTCAGAAGTGTGTGACTATGAAACCATAACACTCTGAAAGGAAAGGAGTATTTAGTGCTCACATAGATTTTGCTCTTTTAAGAAACAGTAATCAGTCTGTGTATGTAATTTGGAGAGCAATGTAAATTTGGATAGGGCTTGTTTATAATTGGGAACTAATGTGGGAGTATTGTGCTAATGAAAGAGTCAAGAGGGAAGCAGAGGCTGCTCTTTAATGGATAGTTTGTAATAGTAGTAATTGTAAGACACAGCAATTTTGCTTAACAATTAGACCATTGGCTGGTTTGCGAAGGCCTATTACATTTTTCTATGGCATCTTTTCAATCATTGTGCATTGGTGGTGAATTGGCCTAGGCTTCAGTTGGGAGATGGATTCATGGAGTAGTTATTTTTTTTCTTGGGTAGGATGTCTCAGGAAACAGGTGCCATAGGTTATGCCAAATATCACTACACAGCACAGTAAGAGCAGAGGGTAATGGCCTCTGTAAATGAGAGGCAGTAGGGAGATGGTAAACCTGGGGCTGCATTACCAAGACAGCTTCGATGTACACAGGGGTCACTGTTTCTTGCCCTATGCCTTGCCCTTGGCCAGGCGTTGGAGCCCTGACCTTGAAAAAAACTGAATGAGATGAAAGTTGGAATTCATAAGAGTTGCAATTCACTAAAGGTAGGTAGTGCAGAGTAACAGAAAAGAAAGATAGAATTGGAATTTTAAATACTTGTGCTGAAATTCTAGCTCTGCTACTGGCTGTTATCTCGTATGAGTAATAAACTCTCTAAGCTGCAGCAATAATACAAAAATAATGATATCCATCCCCTCGTATTATAAAGCTTAAATAAATTAACATGTAAAGCACTCAGTTTCAGTTTGTTGCTCAGAGAATCAAATTATTATTTTTATTATCAACATTTTAAAAGAACATTTTAGATGTTTTCACTTAAAAGTCTACAAGTTTACTTACCAGCACATAGGACTCCCAAAACATAAAGCCGTTGAAACAGCAAGTTGCAAATGACTAAAGCGTGATAAAATGTGTATAGAGACTTAAAAACCAGAAATTTGGCTCGGCACCTGTGGCTCAATCGGCTAAGGCGCCAGCCACATACACCTAAGGTGGTGGGTTCGAATCCCCAGCCCGGGCCCGCCAAACAACAATGATGGCTGCAACCAAAAAATGGCCGGGCATTGTGGCGGGCGCCTGTGGTCCCAGCT
>CAUYQV010133256.1:0-14918 GCA_963574575.1 Galagoides demidoff | reverse complement strand
CCAGCTACTTGGGAGGCAGAGGCAGGAGACTCGCTTGAGCCCAGGAGTTGGAGGTTGCTATGAGCTGTGATGCCATGGCACTCTACCCAGGGGGATAGCTTGAGGCTCCGTCTCAAAAAAAAAAAAAAAAAAAAAGAATAGATTGTTGGAGTTGGCTACCTAGCTGCTGATATCCAGGCTTGCACTCTCTTCCCTAAAGCTCCTAAAGCCAGCTATTTTACTGAACTTGAAAGTGTTGATTAAAGTTGTTTAAGTTATACATACAATAACCCTCAAGTATACAGGTATGTTATTACTAGATAACTTTTTTCTAAATATGTGTTAACCTTGTCTTCCCTACCATTATCAAACATTCAGGGAAATGACTATAGTATATGTCTGTTTTATTCTGTTCTGTATAGGATCTTGGCACCCCTCCAGAGGACTCATCTCCTCAGGAGTTTCTCATTGCATCTTCCCTGCCAGATTTGTCTTATCCAAAAGAGGACAAAAGCACCCAAGTTTATCCTAGTTTTACAGATAAATAAACCCAATGATTCCAGAGGTTAAGATACATTATCATGGGTCACATGACTAAGGAGTAGGAGAGCCAGGACTTAACCCAGGTTATCTGATTTCAAGACATTTTGAGACAAAAAATCTGGAATTTGCGACCACCACCACCAACAACAAATAATGATCCCTGTTACAAAAAGGAATGATAAGCAAAGAAATTAGTAAATAAGTGATAATAAGTAATTTGTCTGGTTAGTAAAGCAAGACAGAATATCCTGAACAACAAGTAACAGTCTTATAATTTGGAAGCAGGATAGGTAGGGTTGGATTTGAAGTTTTCCAAAGGCCTTGTATTGTTTAAGAAGAGGATAAATATACTGATTAACTTTTATTCTCGGGTGGCGCCTGTGGCTCACAGGAGTAGGGCACCAGCCCCATATGCCGGAGGAGGTAGGTTCAAACCCAGCCCTGGCCAAAAAAAAAAAAAAATGCAAAACCTTTACTCTTTTAAGTGTATAAATTAAAGTATGAGGGGGGTAACTACTAAGAGTATATAATTTTTAGATGAACAGAGGAAGAAATTAGAGTGAAGAAATATCAAAAAAGGTACATTATGGCTCGGTGCCTATGGCTCAATTGGCTAGGGTGCCAGCCACGTACACCTAAGGTGGTGGGTTCGAATCCCCAGCCCGGGCCCGCCAAACAACAATGATGGCTGCAACCAAAAAAATTGCGGGGCGTTGTGGCGGGCGCCTGTGGTTCCAGCTACTTGGGAGGTGGAGGCAGGAGACTCGCTTGAGCCCAGGAGTTGGAGGTTGCTATGAGCTGTGATGCCATGGCACTCTACCCAGGGGGATAGCTTGAGGCTCCATCTCAAAAAAAAAATAAAATAAAATAAAATAAAAAAATAAAAAAAAAATTAAAAATTAAAAAAATTTTAAAAAGGCACATTATGAAGGTAGAAAAAAGAAATAGACAAATAGAAATCACAAACTATATGATAAAAATAGGTGCAAACATTTCAGTAATGACAGTGAAATAAGTGGAATGCATTGTCCAGGTTTTGTTTTGTCTTGTTTTTAAGACAGTCTCTCCTTGCTAACCTTGTATGAGTGCCATGGCATATCACAGCTTACAGCAACCTCAAACTCTTGGACTCAAGTGATCTTCTTGCCTCAGCCTCACAAGTAGCTGGAACTATTAAGCACCTACTAGAACATCCAGTTATTTATTTAGAGATGGGGGTCTTGCTCTGGCTCCTGCTGGTCTTGAACTTGTGAACTCAAGCAGTCCACCCACTTTCACCTCCCAGAGTGCTAGGATTACAGGTGTAAGCCAAAGTGCCTGGCCCACCATCCAGTTTTTTTTTTTTTTCTAATTTTTATTTATTTATTTATTTTTGAGACAGAGTTTCACTTTGTAGCCCTCAGTAGAGTGCTATGGTGTCACAGTTCATGGCAACCTCAAACTCTTACACTCACGTGATCCCCTTGCCTCAGCATCCCAAGTAGCTAGGACTACGGGCACCTGCCACAACACCTGGCTATTTTTAGAACGACGTCTCACTGTGGCTCAGGCTGGTCTCAAACCTGTGAGCTCAGGTAATCAACCTGCCTCAGCCTCCCAGAATGCTAGGATTATAGGTGTGAGCCACTGTGCCCAGTCTGCTAGGCTTTTTACTTTGTTTGTTTTGAGACAGAGCCTCAAGCTATCACCCTGGGTATAGTGCCGTGGCATCACAGCTTACAGCAACCTCCAACTCCTGAGTGTAAGCAATTCTCTTGCCTCAATCTCCTGAGTAGCTGGGATTACAGGTACCCGCTACAACGCCTAGCTATATTTTTTTTGGTTATAATTGTCATTGTTTGGCAGGCCTGGGCCGGATTCGAACCCACCAGCTGTGGTATATATGGTTGGTGCCTTAGCCACTTGAGCTACAGGCACCACTCTACTCGCCAGTTTTTTTAAAAAATGAACAAGAAAATTTTAGCCATATGCAATTTATAATACATTCTTAAAACCCAAGAACACAACAAGATGGAAAACAATGTCAGGCTAATATAACAGTAGAAAGCTGGTAAAGCTAAGTTAATATCAGACAAACTAAAATGAAGATTACGGGCTTCACCTGTGGCTCAGTGAGTAGGGCGCTGGTCCCATATACCGGGGGTGGCGGGTTCGAACCTGGCCCCAGCCATACTGCAGCAACAACAACAAAATAGTGGGGCATTGTGACAGATGCCTATAGTCTCAGATACTCAGGAGGCTGAGGCAAGAGAATCACCTAAGCCCAAGAGCTGAAGGTTGCTGTGGGCTGTGATGCCACAGCACACTACCAAGGACAACAAAGTAAAACTCTGTCTCTGAAAAAAAAAATTAATGAAAAACAAAAATAAAGATTACTAAATAATGACAAAGTTCAGAACCCTAGGCTACAACTTTAGAATTCTAAATATGCATGTACCTAATTACATATCCCTAAAAAAAAAAGGATAATGTGATATAACTACAAGAAGATGGACTACACCTACAGTGCATCTTACAAGGGTGCATGTGAGGCTTGGCACCTGTGGCTCAAGCGGCTAAGGCGCCAGCCACATAGACCTGAGCTGGTGGGTTCGAATCCAGCCCAGCCCGCCAAACAACAATGATGGCTGCAACCAAAAAATAGCCGGGCGTTGTGGCGGGTGCCTGTAGTCCCAGCTACTTGGGAGGCTGAAGCAGGAGACTCGCTTGAGCCCAGGAGTTGGAGGTTGCTGTGAGCTGTGATGCCATAGCACTCTACCCAGGGGGACGGCTTGAGGCTCTGTCTCAAAAAAAAAAAAAAAGGTGGTGCCCTTAGCTCAGTGGGTAGTGCGCTGCCCACATACACCTAGGCTGGTGGGTTCGAACTTAGCCCCAGCCAGCTACAATTAACAATTACAACTGCAACAAAAAAATGGCCGTGCAGGTGCTTATAGTCCCAGCTACTTGGGAGGCTGAGGCAGGAGAGTCCCTTAAACCCAAGAATTTGAGATTATTGTGAGCTGCAACACTATAGCACTTTACCAAGGGTGACAAAATAAGACTCTGTTTCAAAAAAAAAAAAATTATATATATATATATATATATATATGTATATACATGTGAGATTTATTTTATTTTTTTCTTTTTAGAGACAGACAACTTCCAAGAAGAAAACAGTGGGGCGCTGTGGTGAGTGCCTGTAGTCCCAGCTACTTGGGAGGCTGAGGCAAGAGAATGGTTTAAGCCCAAGAGTTGGAGGTTGCTGTGAGCTGTGACACCACTGCACTCTACCAAGTGCAATATAATGAGACTCTGTTTCAAAAAAAAAAAAAAAAGGAAAACAGGAAAAGGCCCATGAGCCAAGGAATGTGGCAGCCTCTTCAAGATGAAAATGACTCTCAGTTTACGGTCAAGAAGAAAACAAGAACCATTGTCCTACAAGCTCAAGGGACAGAATCTTGCCAACAACCCAAGTGAGCCGGAAATAGATTTTCCCCCACAGCCTCCAGAAAAGAATGCAGCCTGCCAACACTTTGTTTTTAGTTCAGGTAAACCCATGCAGAGCTATAATATAATAAATGTGTGTTGTTTTAAGTTTCTGAGTTTTTGGTAATTTGTTACAACAGCAATACAAAGATAATACAGATAAGGGCAGCACCTGTGGCTCAATGGATAGGGTGTCAGCCCCAATACCAAGGGTGGTGAGTTCAAACCCGGCCCCGGCCAGCTAAAACAGCAATGACAATTGCAACAACAACAACAACAAAAATCCAAGCATTGTAGCAGGTGCCTGTAGTCCCAGCTACTCAGGAGGCTGAGGCAAGAGAATAGCTTAAGCCCAAAAGTTGATGTTGCTGTGAGCTGTAACACTACAGCACTCTACAGAGGGCAACAAAGTGAGACTCAGTCTCAAAAAAAAAGAAAAAGAAAAAAAGAAAGGTAATACAGATGAGATTTTAAAACATTTCCCTGGATTATTCAGATGGGGTCAATCACAAGGGCCCATAAAAGTAGAAAAAGAAGGCTGAAGAGGAGAACCAGAGGGAAGCATGACTATGGAAGAATGGCAAGAGATGGCTCTGAGAATAGAGAAACAGCAAATGATCTAAGGGATGTGGGTAGTCTCTAGAAACTGGAAAAAATCAGGAAATGTCACCTTGATTTTAACCCTGTGCAGCCTTTCAGACTTCTAACTGTAAGATAATAAATTTGTGTTGTTTCAAGGGAGTAAGTTTGAAGTAATTTGTTACAATAGTAATAAAAAACATAGTCATGAGGAGAGTTCTGGGTCACACAAAGCTGACAACAGTGAGTCTGGTTAAGTAAATATTTATAGGATGGAAAATCAGTAAAAATGTTTGATGAAGCACACATGGTAAAAATCATAAGTGGCTTTTGAATCATTAGCATACAGTGTTTTATTTATAACCTTCAGATGTTTGTTCAAAAAAAAAAATCACTTGTTGTTTGGCGCCTGTGGCTCAAGCGGCTAAGGCACCAGCCACATACACCTGAGCTGGCAGGTTGAAATCCAGCCCGGTCCTGCCAAACAACAATGACGGCTGCAACCAAAAAATAACCGGGCATTGTGGCGGGTGCCTGTAGCTACTTGGGAGGCAGAGGCAGGAGACTTGCTTGAGCCCAGGAGTTGGAGGTTCCTATGAGCTATGATGCCATAGCACTCTACCCAGGGGACAGCTTGAAGCTCTGTCTCAAAAAAAAAAAAAAAATCCCTTGAGGTGGGGTGCAGTGGCTCTCGCCTAGCCTATAATCCTAGCACTCTGGGAGGCCTGGGCAGGTGGATCACTTGAGTCCAGGAGTTTGAGTTTGCTGTGAGCTATCAGACACGGCACTCTGCCAAGGGCAACAAAGTGAGACTCTGATTCCAAAAAAAAAAAAAGAAAAATTAGTGGTGCCTGTGGTTCAGTGAGTAGGGCGCTGGCCCCATATACCAAGGGTGGCAGATTCAAACCCAGCCCTGGCCAAATTGCAACAAAAAAATAGTCAGGCAATGTAGTGGGCGCCTGTAGTCCCAGCTATTCAGGAGGCTGAGGCAAGAGAATCGCCTGATCCCAAGAGCTGGAGTTATGAGCTGTGATGCCAGAGCACCCTACAAAGTGAAACTCTGTCTCTAAAAAAAAAAAAAAAAAAAATCCCTGGCTGGGTGTGGTGGCTCACACCTGTAATCCTAGCACTCTGGGAGGCCAAGGAGGGTGGATTGCTTGATCTCATGAATTTGGGACCAGCCTGAGCAAAATTGAGACGTCCATCTCTACTAAAAATAGAAAAACTGAGGCAAGAGGATCACTTGAGCCCAAGTTAGAGGTTACTGTGAGCTATAATGCCATGGGACTCTACTCAGGGTGACAGCTTGAGACTGTCTCAAAAGAAAAAAAAAATCCCTTTACGCTCAATAAGGTGGCTCATGCCTATAATCCTAGCACTCTGGGAGGCTGAGACGGGTAAGATTGCCTGAGCTTAGGAGATCAAGACCAGCCTTAGCAAGAGTGAAAGAGTGAAACCTCCATCTCTTAAATAGAAAAACTAGCCGGGCGTGATGGTGCAGCTACTTAGGAGGCTGAGGCAAAGGGAGTGCTTGAGCCCAAAAGTTTCAGGTTGCTATGAGCTAAGAAGCCACAGCAATCTACCCAGAGCAACGGAGTAAGACCTTGTCTCAAAAAAAAAAAAAAAAAAAAGGACAGCACCTGTGGCTCAGTGGGTAGGGTGCTGGCCCCATATACCTAGAGTGGCAGGTTTGAACCCAGCCCCAGCCAAACTTCAACAACAAAAAAATAGTCGGGCATTCTGGCAGGCGCCTATAGTCCAGCTACTCAGGAGGCTGAGGCAAGAGAATCGCCTAAGCCCAGGAATTGGAGGTTGCTGTGAGCTGTGACGCCACAGCTTTCTACCAAAGGTGACAAAATGAGACTCTGTCGCTTAAAAAAATAATAAATAAATTGGGTGGCTCCTGTGGCTCAATGGAGTAGGGCGCCAGCCCCATATGCCAGAGGTAGTGGGTTCAAACCTGGCCCCAGCCAAAAACTGCAAAATAAATAAATAATAAAAATAACTGGGCATTGTGGTGGGCACCTGTAGTCCCAGCTACATGGGAGGGTGAGGCAAGAGAATTGCTTGTGCTCAAGAGTTAGAGGTTGCTATGAGCTATGACACTATGGCACTCTACCAAGGGTGACAAAGTAAAACTCCAAATAAATAAATTAATTAATTAAAGCGTTGGGCTAAAGTAAGAAGATTGCTTGAGGTCAGGAGTTCAAGATTAGCCTGAGCAACATAGCAAGACCTTGTCTGTAGAAAATAAAAATTACCCAGGGTTTTACCAGGAGGCTGAGGCAGGAGAATTGCTTGAGCCCAGGAGTTTGAGGTTGCAGTGAGCTATGATGTGATGATACCACTGCATTCTAGCCCAGGCAACAGAGTAACACTTTGTCTCAAAAAAAAAAAAAAAAGAAAAAAGAAAAAGAAAGAAAGAAAGAAAGAAAAGTAAAATCCATTTAAGGGTGGCTCCTGTGGCTCAAAGGAGTAGGGCACTGGCCCCATATGCTGGAGGTGGCAGGTTCAAACCCAGCCCTGGCCAAAAACTGCAAAAATAAAATAAAAACAGAAAAAGGTGGCCAGAAGCAGTGGCTCAAGCCTGTATACCTCTGTAGGTGGATTGCTTGAGCTTAGGAGTTCGAAATCAGCCTGAGCAAGAGTGAGACTCTGTCTCTAAAAATAGCTGGGTGCTATGGTGGGTGCCTGTGGTCCCAGCTACTTGGGAGGCCAAGGCAAGAGAATCACTTGAATGGAGAGTTTGAGGTTGCTGTGAGCTATGAGACCATAACACTCAATCCCAGGGCAACTGAGTGAGACTTTGTCTCAAAAAAAAAAAAAAAAAAAAAGGTACTTGATACAAAGAACTGAAACCAACATAAATTTCCTGTCCCCATATTAAAAAATACTGGGACCAGGCATACTTCCCTGTTCTTGCACTTAAATAATACTGAGAATAAGCAAAAATAACTTAGCTATTTACTCCAAAAAATATTTGTTCCTGGAAAATATGACTATGAACTAACAAAAAGAACATACTTATCAAAACTACAAGCTTATTCACCAAGACTTGCTTAGAGACTGTTACTTCTCTGTGCCTACCAATCCAAAATTATGTCATAAACCCTGCCCAATCTCAGCCAGTTTCTGGCTTTATGAGACCTTTCTGAAAATAACTCCCTTTAGGCCCTAAACTCCCTGTAAATATCATCCTCTAACTTTCCCCTTCTGAGAAGCTATTAGAACTGTCCTAAGTTGATATTCTCCTTTATGCAGAAAGTTTAATAAATGTAGCTTTTCTTGATGGACAGATCTTCAGGAGGTCTTGGTCTTTTGGAGAGTTAATAGTTAATGGGGATAGGTGTGGTGGCTCACACCTACAATTCCTGCATTTTGGGAAGACAAGGCAGGATCACTTGAGGCCAGGAGTTCAAGACCAGCCAAAGCAAGAGCCAAACCCCTTTCTACAAAAAATAAAAAAACTAGTGGGAGGTGGAGAAGAAGGGAAAAGAAAAATTAGCTGAGTGTAGTGGTATTGCCTATAGTTCTAGCTATTTCGAAGCCTGAGGTAGGAGGATGGATGGCTTAAGCCCAAGAGTTTGAGGATGCTGTGAACTATGCTGATGCCACTGCACTCTAGCTGAGGCAATGGAGCAAGACC
Source organism: Galagoides demidoff (assembly GCA_963574575.1). Lineage (NCBI taxonomy): Eukaryota > Metazoa > Chordata > Mammalia > Primates > Galagidae > Galagoides > Galagoides demidoff. The sequence continues at coordinate 6,706 of CAUYQV010133256.1, read as the reverse complement.
CTGTCTCAAAAAAAAGAAAAAAGTTATAATTATGACTATCATACACACACAAGGGCCATCCAAAAAGTAGCCAATCACATACTTTGAAAAACAGATATATGTGTCTGGGGGGATACTTCCTAGACAGCCCTAGATTTTATTTAACTCATTAATTAAAGAGGGAATGAAGAAAATTTTACAAATTCAAAGAAGAATTTAAGGCTCAGCACCTGTGGCTCAAGTGGCTGAGGCGCCAGCCACATACACCTAAGGTGGCGGGCTCGAATCCAGCCTGGGCCCCCAAACAACAATGATGGCTGCAACCAAAAAATGGCTGGGCGTTGTGGCAGGCACCTGTGGTCCCAGCTACTTGGGAGGCGGAGGCAGGAGACTCGCTTGAGCCCAGGAGTTGGAAGCTGCTGTGAGCTGTGATGTCATAGCACTCTACCCAGGGAGATAGCTTGAGGCTCTGTCACCAAAAAAAAAATAAATAAATAAAAGAAGAATTTAATAAGTATTAACTTAATAAGTGTTTTGAGGTGATGGATATCCCAATTACCCTGATTTGATCATTATACATTGTATACATGAATCAAAATACCACATGTGGGCCAGGCACAGTGGGTCACGCCTGTAATCTTCACATTCTGGGAACCTGAGGCAGGAGGATTGCTTAAGCTTAGGAGTTTAAGACCAGCCTAAGCGAGAGTGAGACCCCATCTCTACTAAAAATAGAAAAACTAAGTGGGCATTTTGGCGATACCTGTAGTCCCAGCTATTCAGGAGGCTGAGGCTAAGGATAGCTGGAGACCAAGGATTTGAGGTTGCTGTGAGCAAAGATGTCATGACATTCTAGCCTGAGGCAACAGAGTGAGACTCTGTCTCACACACACAAAAATATATCATATGTGCCACACAATGTGTACAGCTACTATATATCAATAAAAAATTTCAAAATAATGAAGTACCACATTTATATAAATCAAGAATGATGACATTACAAATAGATGTAAAAGTGGCTTTTTGTTGGGAGGGGTTGGGTGTAGAAACAGAATTTACATGTCTACGGTAAGCATGTTTATATTTCTGTTATCTACAATTTATTGGCTGTAAAATAGCCCCAGGACAACGAAAGGTTAAAGATCACTTAGAATCCCATAACTGGGAGGGTCTGCTAGATAACACCTTATTATGTATTAAAGGCTCCTAAACGTCAATCTTTTGGTCTTTTTCACAATGTTCCCTACACCATGGATCAATGTATCTTCTATGAAGTCTTCATAATTACAGAATACTATACTTTAACTTAAAAAAAAAAAAAAGGCTCAAGCAACTGGAAAAAACTACCAAAAAAATCAGCTGGCTCTTTCTGAACATCAGCCTCAACATCTAGAGAATAGCTGGATTTTTTTTTGAGACAGAGTCTCACTTTGTTGCCTTCTGTAGAGTGCTGTAGCATCACAGCTCACAGCAACCTCATACATTTGGGCTCAAGTGATTCTCTTGCCTCAGCCTCCCAAGTAGTTGGGATTACAGGCGCCTGACACAATGCCCGTCTGTTTTATAGAGATGAGATCTCGCTCTGGCTCAGGCTGGTCTCAAACTCGTGAGCTCCCAAAGGGCTAGGATTACAGACGTGAGCCACCATGTCCAGTCTCAATAATTTTATACCAAATGTAACTAATTACAGCTTTTGTGAATGTGAATTTTATTTTGTAGGCTTTATTATTACCAAATTCAGTTTCTCAGGTCAAATTTTTCAATGTTAATGTTGTGATCAAGATTTTATTCTTGGGCGGCACCTGGGGTTCAGTGGGTAGGGCGCCAGCCCCATATACCAAGGGTGGTAGGTTCGAACCCAGCCCCAGCCAAACTGCAACAAAAAAAATAGCCAGGCATTTTGGCAGGCACCTGTAGTCCCAGCTACTTGAGAGGCTGAGGAAAAAGAATCACTGGGTGGCGCCTGTGGCTCAATGGAGTAAGGTGCTGGCCCCATATGCCGGATGTGGTGGGTTCAAACCCAGCCCCAGCCAAAAACTGCAAAAAAATTTTAAAAAAGAAAAAAATCACCTAACCCCAAGAGTTGGAGGTTGCTGTGAGCTGTGACACCATGGCACTCTACTGAGGGCAACAAAGTGAGACTCCATCTCTTAAAAAAAAAAATGTATTCTTTTGTCAATTTTTAGTCAGTAACAGTTTACCTTCGTACAGTTTTAGTCATGATCAGTTTTATTCTAGGTCAATTATATTCACTAAGTCTACTTTTGGGGGGATCAGACTTAGAGAATGATATCGATGTCTGAATTTCAAATTCAGATAACAATTTTATGTGCCAAATATTTATTCCCCATGCTATGTTATTTTATGGAAAAAGAGTAAAAAATTTCCTCAGGATCAAAACTTCAGGAACAGATATATGAATTAGGTTTATGAGACCTGATCATTCACTCATCTGTTTGCCCACCCATTCATCCACTTATCCACTCATCTATTCCTTCTACCTACTCATCTACTCACAGATTAATGTATCCCATTCAACCACCATCCATCCTTCTATTTGCCTACCGACTCACCATCCATCCACCTACCAATATAACCCATCTATTCAGCCATCCATCCATCCTTCTGTCCAACCACTTATCCATCCATTCATCCATATGTCTACCAATTCATTAACCTATCCAAGTGGCTCTAAACCAGGGGCAAGTTTGCTCCCTGGGAACATTTGGAAACGTGTGAAGACATTTTGACTATCACAACTTGTGTGCGTGTGTGCGTGTCTTTGTGTATGTGTCTGTGTGTGAGAGGGGGCTGCTGAACATCCTATAACATACAGGACAGCCGGCTCAGCGCCTATGGGTCAGTGGCTAGGGTGCCAGCCACATACACCAGGGCTGGCAGGTTCGAACCCAGTCCAGGTCTGCTAAATAACAATGACAACTACAACAACAACAAAAATAGCTGGGCATTGTGGTGGGCACCTGTACTCCCAGCTACTTGGGAGGCTGAGGCAAGAGAATCTCTTAAGCCCAAGAGTTTGAGGTTGCTGTGACTTGTGACAACATAGCATTCTTACCGAGAGCGACCTAGTTAAGACTCTGTCTCAAAAAAAAAAAAAAAAACGGGCAGCACCTGTGGTTCAGTGGGTAGGGTGCTGGCTCCATATACCAAGGGTACCTGGTTCAAACCCAGCCCCAAACAAACTGCAACAACAACAAAAAATAGCCAGGCGTTGTGGCAGGCACCTGCAGTCCCAGCTATAAGAGTTGGAGGTTGCTGTGAGCTGTGATCCCATAACGCTCTACCAAGAACAATAAAGTGAAACTCTGTTTCTAAAATTAAAAAAAAAACATATAGGACAGCCCCCCACAACAAATACTTATCTGAAAAAAATAATAATTATCTCACCTAAAATGTTAATAGTACCAAGCAAGGTTGAGAACTCCTGCTCGACCTCATCCAACCATCCACCCATCCAATCATCTGTCTCATTCTGTCATCCTGGGGTTGAGTGTTGTGGCATCTTCATAGCTCACAGCAACCTCAAACTCTTGGGCTCAAGTTATCCTCATGCCTCAGCTTCTCAAGTAGCTGGGACTATACGTGCCCACCCAACACCCAGTTCGTTTTCCCCCCCCTTTTTTTTTTTTTTGCAGTTTTTGGCTGGGGCTGGGTTTGAACCCACCACCTCCGGCATATGGGGCCGGCACCCTACTCCTTTGAGCCACAGGCACTGCCCCAGTTTTCCTGTTTTTAGTAGAGATGGGTTCTCACTCTTTCTCAGGCTAGTCTTGACCTCCTTAGCTCCAGCAATCTATCTGCCTCGGCCTCCCAAAGTGCTAGGACTACAGGTGTGAGCCACTGCATGTGGGCCATAACCATTAGTTTACTGAGCACCTATCACATGTCTCTCAGTATTGACTATAAATCAGAATCACTTGTGGAACAGGTAAAACATAAGAGTGCCCAGGTATTATCCTTGAGTATTCATAATTTTATAATCAAAAACTGTGTAAGTTTGTGAATTGCATATTTATCAGTAGAGAAGCTTCTGTGTTTGCTTCTATGAAGTATGTGATATTAAATAGTTCTTTTATTTTTTTTAGGAAAGAGTCTCAAGCTGTCACCCTGGTTAGAATGCCATGGCGTGATAGCTCACAGCAACCTCCAACTTGGGCTCAAGTGATACTCTTGCCTCAGTTTTTCTATTTTTCTTTTAGAGATAGAGTCTCACTTTGTCACCCTCAGTAGAGTCCTATGGCATCACAGCTCACAGCAACCTCCAGCTCTTGGGCTTAGGTGATTCTCTTGCCTCAGCATCCTGAGTAGCTGGGACTATAGGCACCCACCCCAACACCTGGCTATTTTTTGTTGCAGTTTGGCCGGGGCTGGGTTGGAACCTGCCACCCTCAGTATATGGGGCCAGTGCCCTACTCACTGAGCCACAGGCGCTGCCCCTCTTTTTTTTTTTTGTTTGTTTGTTTTTGTAGAGACAAGATCTTGTTTTTGTTCAAGGTGGTCTCAAACTCATGAGCTCAAACAATCCACCCGCCTCAGCCTCCCAGAGATACAGGTATGTGAGCCACCACACCCATTAAATAGTTCTTAATTAAAATTAATCAACAGGGCAGTGTCTGTGGCTCAAAGGAGAAGGGTGCTGGCAGCATATACTGGAGGTGGCGCATTCAAACCTGGCCCCGGCCAAAAACTGCAAAAAAAAAAAAGATTAATCAACAGTTTATCACCATATTAATCAGGTAAAAAGGATATACTAGGCTCAGCGCCTGTGGCTCAAGTAGCTAAGGCACCAGCCACATACACCTGAGCTGATGGGTTCAATCCAGCCCAGGCCCACCAAACAACTATGACAGCTGCAACCAAAAAATAGCTGGGCGTTGTGGCGTGCACCTGTAGTCCCAGCTACTTGGGAGGCGGAGGCCGGACAATTGCTTGAGCCCAGGAATTGGAGGTTACTGTGAGCTGTGATGTCACAGCATTCTACAGAGGGCGATAAAGTGAGACTCTGTCTCTACAAAAAAAAAAACAAAAAAGTACATACTAAAGGTGAAAAACATTCAGGTCTCCTTATATGGTAGGGGTCTCAATTCAGGCTGCACATTAAAATCACTTCGGGAGACCGGGTGGTAATCCTGTAATCAAACCTGTAATCCTAGAGCACTCTGGGAGGCCCAGGTGGGTGGATTGCTTGAGCTCAGAAGTTTGAGACCAGCCTGAGTAAAAGTGAGACCCCATCTCTACTAAAAATAGAAAAACTAAGGCAAAAGGATCACTTGAGCCCGAGTTGGAGGTTGCTGTGAGCTATGACACTACGGCACTCTGCCCAGGGTAACGACTTGAGACTCTGTCTCAAAAAAATTAATAATAATAATCACTTGGGGAGCTTTTAAGACATACTCAGGCCCATGACCCAGAGGCTCTAATTTAATTGTTCTAATACAGCCTATGTGTCAGGATTTTATAAAAGCAACCCAGTGATTATATTATGCAGCCAGAGTTAAGAACAGTGTCAGAACTCAAAACTATAGCTCCCTTTCCTTTTATTGTCTTTGTGTGTGGTATGCATGTGTATACATAACACATGTTATTTTCTTTTTCAGAGTTCAATACTAAAATAAGGTTTGGGGTAAGAATTTGCCCTTGGATTCTTGGTTTGCTCTTTTTTAAATTTTTTTTATTTTATTATTTTTTTTATTTTTTGCAGTTTTTGGCTGGGGCTGGGCTTGAACCCGCCACCTCCAGCATATGGGGCTGGCGCCCCACTCCTCTGAGCCACAGGCTCCTCCTGATTTGCTCTTTTTAATGTATGTGTGTTGGGAGAGACTGACTGAGAATCACAGATGCCCAGGGTCACAGGATTACTGACCCCTCAGGAAAGGGCTCATAACCCATCTTATGCTTCTGGTACATTTGCAGAAGAGTACCATTGGCGGGAGGCCCTGAGCCCTACTGCAGGAGCTAATTATACATCTTTACTAATATTAGAATATTCAAACAGCCACAAAATTTAGATGAACATTTTTTTTTTTTTGAGACAGAGTCTCACTTTATCACCCTCAGTAGAGTGCTATGACATCACAGCTCACAGCAACCTCCAATTCCTGGGCTTAGGCGATTCACTTGCCTCAGCCTCCCAAGTAGCTAGGACTATAGGCTCCCATCACAACACCCAGCTATTTTTTTGTTGCAGTTTGGCCAGGGCCAGGTTCAAACCCACCAGTCTTGGTATATGGGGCCAGTACCCTACACACTTAATCACAGGTGCCACCCAACAGATTTTTTTTTTTTAGGACAGACTCTCATTTTGCTGCCCAAGCTACAGTGCCATGTGTCACAGCTCAAAACAACCTCAAACTCCCAGGCTCAAGCAATCCTCCCACCTCAGCCTCCCAAGTAGCTGGGACTACAGGCACCCACCACAACACCCGGCTATTTTTTGTTGCAGTTTGGCTGAGACCAGGTTTGAACCCCCCACCCTCGGTATCTGGGGCCAGCACCCTACTCTCAGAGCCATAGGTATATATTCTTTTTTTTTTTTTTTTTTGAGACAGAGCCTCAAGCTGTCCCTCTGGGTACAGTGCTGTGGCATCACAACTCATAGCAACCTCCAACTCCTGGGCTCAAGCTAGTCTACTGTCTCAGCTTCCCAAGTAGCTGGGACCACAGGTGCCTGCCACAATGCCCAGCTATTTTTTGGTTGCAGCCATCA